>PVJN01014519.1:0-28135 GCA_004026805.1 Lasiurus borealis | reverse complement strand
GATATTTTTCTTTCTCCGACTGACTATCCCGCTTAGCAATAATGCTCTCTAGGTCCATTCATGCTGTTGCAAATCCTGAGGCTTATTTTATGGATTCAATCCATCTCATATTTGGTCTTCTTGTCCTGCTGCCTTCTATTTTCCCAGCATTATTGTCTTTGCCCAAGGACTCTTCACATGATGTGCTTCAGGTTTGTCATTTTTGCCTCCTGTGATGTCTCAGCCTTGATTTGCTCTAATTCCCACTTGTTTATCTGTCTGGTAGTCCAGGTTATCCATGCCATCTTTAAAATAAAATGAATCGTTTTTTCCTATCCTATTCCCAGATATTTTTCTTAGTAAATTCCACCCAACATTTAAGGATGAAATACTAAAAGTAATCTGCGGTCTTTTTCGGAAAATATAAGACAGAAGCATTCTTAATTCTTGTAGTGGGACCAGCATTACCCTAAGCCCAAAGCCAAGTAAATATATTACTAGAAAAGTGTAGACAAATATTTCTCATGTACATAGATTTAAAAATCCTTAAAATAATTTTCAAAATCCAGCAGTATATAAGAAGAATGCCTCATGAATTGGGGCTAATTTTCAGAATTTATAAAGCAACACTTATAATTCAATTAGTATACTTCATCATATAATAGACTGAATTAAAAATGATCATATCAATAGATGTAGAAAAATAAATTTCAATACCCATTTATGTTAAAATCTGAAAATTAGGATTAGAAGGGAATTTCCTTAACCTGATAACAGGATACATAAGAAAACAGCTAAAATACTCTGCCTAATGATGAAAGTGAATGCTTTTCTCCTAAGCTTGGAAACAAGGATGTCTTATTACTCCTATTCAGTGTTGTAATGGGAGACCTATTTTGTGCAAGACTACTTTGGAATTAAGAAATCCAAATTTTGCCAAAACTGGTTTGGCTCAGTGGATAGACAGTTGGCCTGTGGACTGAAGGGTCCTGGGTTCGATTTCGGTCAAGGGCATGTTATCTTGGTTGCGGGCACATCCCCAGTAGGGGGCGTGCAGGAGGCAGCTGATCAATGTCTCTCTCTCTCATTGATGTTTCTAGCTCTCTATTCTTCTCCCTTCCTCTCTGTAAAAAATCAATAAAATATATATATAAAAAAAGAAATTTGAATTTTATCTAAGAGAAGCAATGATATTTTTTTGCATTGCACTATTACTGAAAAATATAATTGTAGATGTATAGAAGCTAAACTCACACAAAGAAGAAGGCATAGTGAAACATTGCCTTGCTTCCAAAACCTCTTGGAGCTCTGCTGTAGAAAAACATTTTATAAGTTTTTATCCAGCCCGGCCAGTGTGCCTCAGTGGTTGAACATCAACTCATGAACCAGGAGGTCGCCTTTAGATTCCTGGTCAGGGCCCAATAGGCGGCATGCAGGAGGCAGCCAATTAATGATTCTCTCTCATTGATTCTCTCCCTCATCCTCTGAAATCAACAAAAATATTTTTGAAATCAATAAAAACATAAAAAAGTTTTAATCCAAAACAGTGAGTAGGTTGATAACTTGCAATCAAGTGAATGGTTTGAGTTACACTATTCCCTTCCCTTCCAGTATCTAGGTTAAGGAATAATGAGTTTTGTTACTAAAATTGCTAATTTTAGTTCCCTTAGGGAAGGGATTGGAGAAAGGAAGGCATAGTTTTTCTTACTTGCTTTAGTGATCAATTGACCAAATGAACTTGGCCATTATAACTTAATGTGCTTAAAGATTTTCTGAAATCAATTGTCCAAATGAACTTGGCCATTATAACTTAATGTGCTTAAAGATTTTCTGAAATCAAAAAGAAAGAAGGATTGAAATTCAATTCTAACATCAAATATTTGGTTACTAAAGTAAAATATACTTAGATTGTTAGCTTTATGTAAATACCTTCTAAAACAATAACAAAAAAGTGACTTTTTTCAGAGTCAAATTTTCAGTTTAGGGTAGTTGTAGTTTTTGATAACTGGGGATATCAGTTATCTATTGTTGCATAGGAGACTATCCCAAAACTTCATGGTTTTAAACCATAACCATTTTATTGGTTACAATGCTGTGACCATCAGTTTGGCCTGAGCTCAGTGAGGGCAGTTGTGTTGGTCTTGTCTGGATCGCCCGTGGGCATGCAGTCAGATGACAAGTTGGCTGGGGGCTGGCTGGCCCCAGTTGACCTCACTTAACCATCTGACAGCTGAGGCTGCTGGCCAAAGCACCTAAGTTGTTTTCCACGTTGCCTAGCCAGCAGGGTAGCTCAAGCTTTGCCCCATGGTTCCAACAGGGCAAAGTGGAAGTTGTAAGGCCTCTTGAGGCCTTGGCTTTGGCAGTTCCACAATGTCACTTCCATTGCTCTTTGTTGGTCAGAGCAAATCATAAGGCTGGCCTAGATTCAAGGGAAAAACTGCACATAGTCTGTGGCCATATGTATCTGTTGTACTAGCTTATTTATTAGATAAACCCACTCTTTCAAAATGTCAAAATAGCCCATTGTTTGAGCTTCAACCTATGAACCAGAAGGTTCCAGTTGGATTCCTGGTCAGATCACATGCCTGGGTTGTAGGCTCGATCCCCAGTGTGGGGTGTGCCAGCCGCAGCCAATCAACGACTCTCTCTCATCATTAATATCTATCTCTCGCTCTCCTTTCCTCTCTGAAATAAATATTTTTTTAAAAAACACACAAAATGTCAAAATAGCCCTGGCTGGTGTAACTCAGTTGGTTGGGCCAGTGCACCCAAGGATTGCCAGTACAATTCCCAGTCAGGGCACATGCCCTGGTTGTGGCCCAATCCCTAGTCCCCTGCAGGAGGTGATGATCAGAGGTGGCAATCAATGTTTCCCCTCCCCCTTCTCTCTGCCTCTTTCTAAAAATCCTTTTTAAAAATCTTTGCCTGAAAAGTATTGAAGAGCTGAAAAGACAATAGTGAACCTCCAGGCTAATTTTTAATTTGGGAATGATAGCCTGTAATCAGAGATATCCTATATAATAAAAGGCTAATATGCTAATCAACTGGAGGGCAGAATGACTGGTCGCTATGATGCACACTGGCCACCAGGGGGCAGATGTTCAACGCAGAAGCTGCCCCCTGGTGGACAGTGCACTCCCACAGGGGCAGCATAGCTCAGCCAAAAGCTCTGAGCCAGGCTCATGGCTGGGGAGGAAATTGGCAGTGGCAGGAGCCTCTCCTACCTCTGTGTTAGCCCTAAGAATGCCCGTGAGGAGCAGACCTAAGCCATCAGTCGGACATCCCCCAAGGGCTCCCAGACTGAGAGAGTGCAGGCCAGGCTGAATGACCCCCCCCACACACACACATACAAGTGCATGAATTTCATGCACTGGGCCTCTATAAGAGCACCAAAGTTGAATAAGCCTCACACTTAGAATCCAGAAGTCCAGAATTAGGACACTCAAAATAAAGGAAGTCTTATAGGCATTTATCTAGCATTACAGGAGGATCCAAAAAGATTACACCTCTGGGATAAGGACAGGATCTACTCCCTCAACCCCTATCCCAGGAGACTACAGGGAAGGCTGTCTTGACTCTGAGTGAGAGCTAGAGAAGAAAGAAAAAATGATGATCTTGAACTCTGCCTGGTTTTGACACAGTCATTAGTTTTGTGGCCTTGGTCTAGTTGTTTAACTTGTATCATTCCCTTATCTAGAAAATAAAGATAAGAATCTCCACCTCTTAAAGAGTTGTGAAGGTTAAGGGAAACAACATATACAAGTTGCTTAGAATAGTTGTCTTGGGCAACTGCTCAATAAATGTTATTTGAGAGTTAGGAAAATAGGCATGATAAGGTGTTACAAAAGGAAGAGGGTTGCCTGGCTGGGCTGGTGTACCTCAGTGATTGTCAACCCATGAACCAGGAGGTCATGGTTTGATTATAGGTCAGGGCACATGCCTGGGTTGTGGGCTCCATCCCTGGTTAATGATTCTCATCATTGAAGTTTCTATCCCTCTCTCTCTTTGAAATGAAAAAGAAAAAGGCCTTAACCGGTTTGGCTAAGTAGATAGAGCTTTGACCCACTGATTGAAGATGTCCTGAATTCAATTCCGATCAAGGACTCGTACCTCCGTTGCAGGCTGGATCCCCAGCATGTGTGGGAGGCAACCAATTGATGTGTCTCTCTCACATCGATGTTTTTCTTTGTCTCTCCTTCTCTCTCCTACTTTCTAAAAATCAGTGGAAAAATATCCTGTGAGGATTAACAAAAAATAAATAAAAATTTCAAAAAGGAAGAGGGTGTACTGGTGTTTTTCTTCTTGCTTCTGTATCCTGATCCCTTCATGCCCTATGCCCAGGTCGAAATGTCAAATTCCCACAGAGGCTAGACAAGAAATGTAAAGAGGTGAAAGAGAAAGTAAAGAAACAGGGAGAGCCATAGCTAGTTTAGGTTGGTGGATAGTGTCAGCCTGTGGACTGAAGGGTCCCGGGTTCGATTCTGGTCAAGGGCACATGCCCGGGTTGTGGGTTCTATCCCCAGTGTAGAGTGTGCAGGAGGCAGCCCATCAATGATTCTCATCATTGATGTTTCCATCTGTCCCTCTCCTTTCCTCTCTGAAATCAATAAAAATATATTAAAGAGACAGAAAACAGGCATAGATAGACTCTATAAATCACATACCTTATGTCAGTGGTCGGCAAACCGCGGCTTGCAAGCCATGGTTTGCCTCTCTGTTGACTAATGAGTTTGCCGACCACTGGTAGACTAAATATTATGGTGTAGTTGGAAGCTATAAGAATTAGGCAATTGTGGCATATTGTGTGCAAAGAGGTAAAGGATAGTATATGTGAATGGGGATTGTTGCCATGGGAGATGCAAGCCGCTGCTACAATATCTTAATTAGCACAACCCTACTCATATAAAGGAGACATTTGGGAAATAAGATTAGACTACATTAAATTCAGAAGCTCTTGGGAAGCAGGTTACCAAAATATAAAAGATATTTCATGTCCTTGAAATGAAGGAGCCAGAATTTGAATCTAAATCTGTTTTCAGGGGGAAATACCTGTGAGGTTTAATATAAAATATCGACCCTGTGGTTTATAAAATGTTGCTCATGTGATGTGATAGGTCAGCAATAATAATAATAATAATATTTATTGAGTTGTTGCTATATATCCAGCTTAACTGCTTTGTGTACTTTCTCATACATTATCACATTTAATTCTCAGAAATACCCTTTACATTAGTTAACACTATTTCCACTCTGCCTAGATAATTTATTGAGTTGTTGCAATATGTTTTGTTTCTGCTGTATTTCCCCCCCTTTTATCACTTGGAGGGGGGGGAAGATACATGCTTCTAAGGGCAGTGAGTGAGGAAAAAAAGGAGACTGAGCCCCGAGTTTCTACCACAGGGGACACTCAGGTTCTTCTCCCTACAGACTTGGCAAGGGAGCTTCAGAGGCCTCTCAGGTGGACAAGAACAGATGATGTGGCGGTTGGTACTCAAGCAAGCTGATCCTAGGACCAGAATCTTCCCCAGGAGCAGACAAGCTCCTTAAATCCCTAAAGGCCTTTTAGAGAAGTTGAGTGATGGGCCCAAGGTTCATAAGTGAGTAATAGAACAGTCTCTAGCCCAAGTATGTCAGATTTCAAAACCAGTGTTCTTAACCAGACTTTTTAGCATCCTTGACTCTCTTCTGGTCATAATTAACTATTGTTCTACCAGGTGCATTTCTGGGGCCAAAAGCTGAATATGCACACTTCTAGAAACGGTAGTGGGCCCAGCTGGTGTGGCTCAGTGGTTGAGCATCGGCCTATGAAGCAGGAGGTCACGGTTCTATTCCCAGTCCGGGCGTATGCTGGGGTTGCAAGTTCGATCCCCATTGTGAGGCGTGCAGGAGGCAGCTGATCAATGATTCTCATCTTTGATGTTTCTATCTCTCCCTCTCTCTGAAATTAATAAAAAATATATTTTAAAAAGATGGTAGTGGAACAGTAGATAGTGACATGGAATTCAGCCACCTGCCCTGCCATCCTACTGTGTTAGCTTTGATTCCACATTCTAGTGTATGACACAGACTTGCTTCCTATAAATGTGGCCTACTTTCAAAGTTGTCATGATGACTATTTGCAGATGTATTTACTTTCAAGCCTTTATTTTCTACTTCAGTAACCTCTGCCATTCATATGTATTATTAATCCATAAAGCATACGTAATTATACCTAAGTAGGTGATTCTAAATTAGCAAATTCCTATCCCATCAACCACAGAAGATTTATCCGTTCTAGGAGTAATTCATCTTTTTCATCACTGATTCTCTGGAGGGATTTCAGAACTTCTTTTCATGGCCATTGCTTCTCCGATAACTGGCAAAGTAGCTTGAGCAGTCTTCGAAAGTGCTGGATGTTTGATAAATGTCCAGAACTTGCATGTAAAGTTGAGGATACAAGGTAATCCTTCCTCTGTGAATAATACCAGAAAAGGAAAGACCGTCTTCATATACTTAGGACAAAAAGGGCACAGTGAGTGATACACTTGATAACTGAGTTTAGTGAAGAAATTTCTTTCCCATCTGCTCTGGCAACTGACAGGTATAGAAGTAATAGACAAACTAAAATGTCTCTGTTAATTTCATAAATAAAATGGATAAAAGAAAAAGCATCTCGACCTAGCTGGTTTTGCTCAGTGGACAGAGCATCAACCTGCAGACTGAGGCGTTCCAAGATTTGATTCCAGCCAGGGGCACATGCCCGGTTTCAGGCTCCATCCCAGTAGGGGGCGTGCAGGAGGCAGCTGATCAATGATTCTCTTTCATCATTGATGTTTCTATCTCTCCCTCTGCCTTCCTCTCTGAAATCAAAATTTCCTCCTCAGACGCATCAAAAAGAAATCACTAGAAGTTATCTTGCAGTGGCTGGAGAGCTGGCTTGGGAATCAATGCATCAAAACCATGACAGTTCACACCCTGGCTGGTTCTGCTCAAGAGATAGAGCACCTGCCTGCAGACTGAAAGGTCCCGCAATCGATTCAGGTCAAGGGCACCTACTTCTATTGCAGGCTGGATCCCCGGCCTTGGCTGTGTCACATGGGGGAGGCAACCAATTGATGTGTCTCACATCAATGTCTCTCTGTGTCTCTCCCCTTCCCTTCCACTCTCTCTAAAAATCAATGGAAAAATATCATCGTGTAAGGATTAATAATATCCTATATAATAAAAGGGTAATATGCAAATTGACCCTAATGGCTGAACAACTGGGAACAACTGGTCACTATGACACACACTGACCACCGGGGGAAGATGCTCAATGCAAGAGCTGCCCCCTGGTGGTCAGTGCACTCTCACAGGGGGAGCACTGCTCAGCCACAAGTTGGGCTGATGGCTGGGAGTGCAGCAGCGGTGCCTGCCTCCTCGACAGTGTTAGGAGCGGGCCAAAGCTGGCAGGTGGACATCCCCTGAGGGGTTCTGGACTGTGAAGGGGCGCAGGCCTGGCTGAGGGACCCCCCACCCGAGTGCACAGATTTTCGTGTACCTTGGCCTATAGTATATATATATGGTGCTTCAGAAGGACAGCCAACGTCTGGGATGAGCATCAATTAACTATGCTCTGGTCTTGACCACTGCAAACATACATATGTCACTATAGCTATACACTAGGTCAAGGACACTAGGTGAAGCCCAGCCAGCATGGCTCAGTGGTTGAGTGTCAACCTATGGAACAGGAGGTCACCATTCAGTTCCAAGGTTGGGGCACATGCCCAGGTTGTGGGCTCCATCCCCAGTGTGGGGTGGGCTTCAGGCAGCTAATTAATGATTCTCTCTCATCATTGATATTTCTATTTCTCTATCCCTCTTCCTTCCTCTCTGAAATCAATCTATTTCTAAAAAATACCAAACTATGTCAAATAGTGGTGGTGCCTAGATAATAATCTAGTGTGTCTATAAAATGTAAATAAATCCCTGAGGTCATAGAAAATCTGTTAGGGGCAGAAATAGAATATTGGGGACTAGCTACGGTTATAAGAAACATTAATCATGCTGTTAACTGTAATTGCTCTGTTCTGATTAGAGCAAGCATATTCTAACCTGGCTGAGAGTTGCTTGCACTGGGAGCTAACATCAGAATGCAGTCCATTCTCCTTTCCAGAGAACTGTCAATCATGGGAAGATTTACAACCTCCTGGCTGAGACAATCTAGTCCTAGAGGCACCCGCCCTTTTCTATCCCCGCCCCTATTACCTGTAACCTGATCCTGGAAGGGCCCTGAGGCACCCTTACTCTAGATTCCCACCCCCCCTCTCCGCCCACATTACCTGTAACCATTTATACCGTGCCTACTTCGCCGTGCCTGTAATTCTTATTCTCCCAGGTAATCTTTGCATTCTACCCCATATAAGCAGCTGGGTTATGGTGTGTGTAAGGGTCGGGGGGGGGGGCGGGGCGGGCAGAGCAAATTTTCATAGATGACCTGCTGCGCTCCCACACTGCTGGTAGTATTATTGGAATAAACGCTTGTATATGATTTAACCCTGTCTCTGCTGAATTGGCTCAAGTAGTGTCAGCAGCCTGGACCCACTGGCTGTCCGGTTACAAAGCCACCCCCGCGTTTTGAAGTCACACAGTTAAAACAATTAAACCACGTGTGGCAGGTTGTTTCAGTAATTGTCCCCAATTCGGTCAGAGATCTCTATATCCACGACCCTGAGAGATCCGCTAGTGCAATGACTCAGGGAGAGACAATGTGACTTGCTTTGCCCAATGAGACAACAGTAAATGAGGTGCAAGCAAAAGCGTGAAAAGTGATAGCACTTAGGGGATTGCGACTCTTGTTATTCTCTGCAGCTCTGAGACCACCAGGTAAAGAAATCAGGCTTGGCCCTAACTGGTTTGGTTCAGTGGATAGAGTGTCAGCCTTCGGAGTAAAGGTCCCCAGGTTCGATTCCGGTCAGGGGCATGTATCTTGGTTGCGGGCACATCCCTAGGAGGGGGTGTGCAGGAGGCAGCTGATTGATGTTTCTTACTCTCTATCTCTCTCCTTTGCTCTCTGTAAAAAGCAATAATATATATATATTTTTTTAAAAAGAAGTCAGGCTTGCCTTAGCCGGTTTGGCTCAGTGGATAGGCATTCCTGGGGACTGAAAGTTCATTCAGTTCAGGTTAAGGGCACATGCCTGGGTTACAGGCTTGATCCCCAGTAGGGGGCGTGCAGGAGGCAGTCAATCAATGCTTCTCTCTCATCATTGATGTTTCTCTCTCTCTCTCCCTCTCCCTTCCTCTCTGAAATCAATAAAAATATATTTTTAAAAAAGTCACCCTTGTCCACTGGAGATGAGATCACGTGGAACAATCAGTACGTTCTCAGTTGAGGGCTTTTAGGCAGCAGGACAGACAGCTGGCGTGCGTGAGCCCACAGGCTAGAGGCAGAGGAGCTACCTTCTACAGTAAGTGATTGCCGTGTTACGCCATTGCATTTTGGGGTGGTTTACAGCATGGTGGAAGCGAACGGATCGACCATGTGAACAACCTCACGGATTGCCTTTGCAGGTCCTCCCCAAAAGAAAGCGGGCCTTGTTCCCGCCTCCCACAAGCTGGTAATGTGATCCTGCGATTTGTAATAAGACATATATGTTTGGTCTTTGTCCCAGTTCCTGGCACAGGGCTCCTTAAAACCCTTGGAATTTCCTGTGTGGAGAGCCTTAAGGTGTCTTTTGTAATGTTAATGAGGTGACTTTAGGAAAGTCCCTAGGTCTGATAGGGATGGGGGCCGGTTGCCAGGGAAACCAACCACATGACTAGGGGGTTGGAACTGTCAGTCCCACCCCCAGCTCTTTGGGATGGGAAAGGGCTGGAGGTTGAGTCAATCACCGATGGCTAATGACTTAAGCACTCTTGCCTGTGCAAGGAAGCCTCTGAAACCCCACACGGAGGGTGTTTGGAGAGCTTGCGAGTTGGAGAACAGGAAATGGTGCTACGAGAGCTTGGCAGCTCCGTGCCCTGTCCCCAGGCCTTGACCTACTCACCTCCTCCACCTGGCTGTTCCTGAGTTACCCCTTTCTATAACACACCGGTGATCTAGTAAGTAAAATGTTTCTCTGTGCTCTGCGGCCACTCCGGCACGTCCATTGAACATGGAAGAGGGGGTCTTGGGAACCTCTGAGCTGAAGCTGGTGGGTCCAAAGCATAGGACGTAACAACTTGAACTTTTGATTGGCATCTGGAGTGTGGGGAGGGAGGCAGTCTTGTAGGACTGGACCCCCTAATCTGCAGGATCTGTCGCTGTCTCCAGGTAGATAGCATCAGAATGGAGTTAAATCGTACCCAGCTGGTGTTGGAGATACTTGCGTGGTGGTGGAGGGAAAACCCACAGCTTGGAATTGCGTAGAAACCTTACTAAACCATTTGGGGACCCAGAAATCAAGTCCATTTTGATACCTCCTTTTCCCTCAGCCTGCATCTACCCATCACCAAGTCTGTTTTTACCTCCCATAAATCTGAAATCCATCTTCTGGACTAAATAGGGAATCCTTCTACCCATTTCTCTGCATTCACCCTGGCCCCACTCGGATCTGTACCACAATGTGACAACAGTCATTTTAAAAACCAACCTGGCTCTGCTTCCCCTCTCACTTCAAACCCTTCGCTCGCTTTCATTTATTTCCTTTATTTCCCGTGACCTACAGCTCCTCACAGCTGGAGCTAACCCCCCATTCCCCACTGCCTGCCTCATCCCCACAACTTCCCATACTTGTGTCTGCCCCGCCCTTCCCTTTGTTCTGCTAATGGGCATTAGCAAGCTCTCCTCCTGCTGGATCCTTTCCATGTGCTGTGGCCCCTACTCTCTTGCCCAAGTCCCCCACCTACTCTGCCCAACCTTCTCATCTTGCCTTAGGCATCGCTTACTTTGGGGAGCCTTTTTGTGGGCCCCTAGTGCAGGTTATATTCTGTATCTTCATTGTATTTCTCTCTTATTTCATTTTGTGATTGAATATACTCATGTGTGTGATTTTTAAGGTTAATATCTGTATTACAAACTACACTATAAACTCCGGAAAGTTAAGAATGCCAAGCTTTGCTCAGGCTGGGAGCTCTGATGTCTAGCATAGTGCCTGGCACAGAACTGACAGTTCTAGTATTGTGTGTGTGTGTGTGTGTGTGTGTGTGTGTATGTAATTTGTGGACTGAGTGGATGTGTGGATGAAATGAGACCATGTGCTAACCTGACAAGCTCAGGGAAGGCCTGAGCCAAACTGGTCAGGGACAATTTGAGGATTTTGAAGGGATAAATAAGAATATGGACAAAAGGAGATCAAGAATTTGTTTCCTTTACATTTGAATGAATCAATTAAATGGTCTTTTGTAGAGATGTGAGGTGCCCTTGCCAACTCGGAGACCGAAAGTCACCACCAAGGATGGTCTGACATTAAAACTTCGGTTAAAACACAGTCTATGGTGGGTAGTCAAGTCCTAGGCCGGTATCTTCCCTGAAAAAGACAAACATTGATCTTTCCTGAGCCTATAGTCATTCTGCATCTACCATAACGTATCTTTGGAATGTCAGGGTGACTTGTAACTTCCCTTTTCCCTCAGGGCACAACCAATGCACCTGGGCAGAGACCACGATTTCTCTTTGTTAATTGTTGACTGCTAGCTATCCTGTACCCAGCGAAGTAAAAGAAGCATGTATCTGTCCCTTTATTTTTTATCCAATCCCGGAGGTTTTTCCCACTCTGCTTTCTCCCACCTCCCTAATCTATCACCACTGGATTCCATGTGACACTCTTATGCCTCCTCCTTTAATTGTAATTTAAAAACAAGGTAAACAAATGTGATTCTCTAGAGTATTATCTTAATACATTGAGATTCTGCTTCCAGGCAATTGTCTACAGTTTGGCTCAAGTAAACTCACAAAAATTCTTTACAGGTTTGAATTTTTCTTACGTCAACAGACCAGTTTGATATACAGAGCTACACTTGCACTTGACATATATAAAATCGACTCAATGGATAGTTGCTGAATGACTAGGGAATGAATGAATAAGCCTTGGTTAGGGAGAGGATGGCAATAGGAAAAGCATATGTTACATGGCCTTGTATTCCTTGCACTTAAGAAGCTAGCTATTTTTTGAATGTATGAATAATCTAATTTGATGATTTTTTTAAAGATATATATTTTATTGATATTTTATAGAGAGGAAGGGAAAGAGATAGATAGAAACATCGATGAGAGAGAAACAGCCATCAGCTGCCTCCTGCACACTCCCCACTGGGGATGTGCCCGAAACCAAGGTACATGTCCTTGATAGGAATCAAACCTGAGACCCTTGGAGTCTGCAGGCCAACGCTCTATCCACTGAGCCAAACTGGTTAGGGATAATTTCAGGATTTTGAAGGGATAAATAAGAATATGGACAAAAGGAGATCAAGAATGTGTTTCCTTTACATTTGAATGAATCAATTAAATGGTCTTTTGTATAGACGTGGAATTAATTTGTAAACAAAAAATAAATTTAAATGGGTATTTCTCTGGATGTAGATCTATAAACAATGGTGCAATTCTATGGGAAAACATCTTGCAATCATAATTACTTAACATTTCTATAGTCTTCAAGATGAATTCTCTTGGTTTGTAGAAGACTAAATTTTCCCAGTAGAAAAAATTCTCACTAGAAAGATGAGCATGAAGTAAATTTCTTTTAACATAAATAGAAATCAAAACAGAACATATTATCCTGTCCCTTCATTATCCTTTTTATTAACCTTGTTTAAATCTTTATCATCTCTCAAATGTACAAATGTTATATATAACAAATATATATATGTGTGTGTATGTATATATACACACATATCATTATATATGTATATATATATATATACACACATATATATATATATGTGTGTATATATATATATATATATATATATATATATATATATTATTGATTTGAGAGAGGATCCGAGAGGGAGAGAGATAGAAACATCAATGATGAGAGAGCATCATTGATTGGCTGCCTCCTGCACGCCCCCCACTGGGGATTGAACCTGCATTGAACCTGCAACCCAGGCATGTGCCCTGATTGGAAATTGAACTGTGACCTCCTGGTTCATAGGTTGATGTTCAACCACTGAGCCATGCTAGCCAGGCTCTATATATATCAACATCACCTGGACCACAGAAAACCCACTGAACAAGCTGTAAAGTAATTCCGAGATGACACAGTGAAACCAACTCTCCCAATCTTGTAGCTCTGAATTATGTAAACATGGACCTGATATGTCTTTCCACTACTTAAAACTTCAAGATTCAATAGCAAACATTATAAACTGATGAACAGAAAGATAGATACAGTGGCAGTAAAGCATCAAACAGAGTGTCAAATTACAGCAGGAAGGTTAGGGAGAGATGGGGTAGAGACCAACCAAAGGACTAGTATGCATGCATATAAGCATAACCAATGAACACAAGACACTGGGGGGTTAGTGTAGGCATGGGAATGGTGGGGACAATGGGAAGATATGTATACATGTAACACACTAATAAAAAAATTTAATAAAAGATTCAGTAGCAACCCTGAGGAAGGCAACCCTCAACTCAGGAATCAGGGGATCCATAAGGAGGTTTCTCAGAAGAGAAGTCAAGATTTATTCAGTGGTTTGGTCAGATCTGTGTCTTTTTTTAAAAATATATTTTATTGATTTTTTACAGGGAGGAAGGGAGAGGGATAGAGAGTTAGAAACATCGATGAGAGAGAAACATCGATCAGCTGCCTCCTGCACACCCCCAACTGGGGATGTGCCTGCAACCAAGGTACATGCCCTTGACTGGAATTGAACCTGGGACCTTTCTGTCTGCAGGCCGACGCTCTATCCACTGAGCCAAACCAGTTTCAGCAGATCTGTGTTTTTGAGTAGGTCAGGGAAAGGCTCAATGTCCATAAAATGACATATGTTTCTGTAGAGTCTAATCTAGGTACAATTTTTTCACCTTACTTTTAAAATTTGAAAGAGTCTCAAACAAGGAAACACAGATTGGGGATTTTTTTTTGCCACACATGACCCTGACCAAGAAGAGTTAATCATAGGGGAGGAGATGTTGGCAGTTATTTCTCCTTCTTGAGTTCTTTTGCCCTGCATCTTAATGCCTCCTCTGGTTAGGATGCAGTCCCCTTCACATTGTTAAACAGTGATGAATAGGGCCAGATGCTTTGCATTAAAAAGACATTTTAGTTAATGTTCCTTGAGGAGAAGCAATAGTAACCAGTGTTGCCCATTTGTCTGGTCATTCTAGGCTCCAGATGGCCTCATCCGTACTTGAGGAAATAGGAATGTTTTATTGAGTTGGAAGATTAAGTAATATGTGCTGAGCCACTTCAATCACTTTAGGGGCGGGGGGTTGTTTAAATGTGAGCCTACAGCATTTCTGGTAAAAGGCACACCAAGTGGAACAGAATAATCAAAACCGCTCTCTCTGTCTTACAATAGGAGGAGTGAGCTGTTACTGTCTTTTCCACAAATATTTTATAGAACTGTCCCTCTTTACTTACTAACAGAAAAGCACTTTGGAGCATTATTAGCTACATTTACAAAGGAACTAGTTATATAGTGTGTGTTTTTTTAAAGATATATTTTTATTGATTTCAGTGAGGAAGGGAGAGGGAGAGATAGAAACATCCAGGATGAGAGGGAATCATGGTGGATCGATTGCCTCCTGCACACCCCTCACTGGGGATCAAGCCTGCAACCCGGGCATGTGCCCTTGATCAGAATCGAACCTGGGACCTTTCAGTTCGCAGGCCAACACTCTATCCACTGAGCCAAACCAGCTAAGGCTATAGTATGCATTTGAAATAATTAAATATTCTATCCCAGTGGTTGGCTAACTGCAGCTTGTGAGCCACATGCAACTCTTTGGTCCCTTGAGTGTGGCTCTTCCACAAAATAGAGCGTCAGCCTGCGGACTGAAAGGTCCCAGGTTCGATTCCGGTCAGGGGCATGTACCTTGCTTGCGGGCACATCTCCAGTGTGGGGCGTGCAAGAGGCGGCTCATCGATGTTTCTGACTTTCTATCCCTCTCCCTTCCTCTCTGTAAAAAATCAATAAAACATATTAAAAACAAACAAAACTATTAGGGACAGTTTTGGATACAGGTGAGGAGTAGGCAGAGCCTTGGAATTCATTAGTTTTGGAGTTTCCCAGATGACCTCACTGAGAAAGAAAAAGAAAAGAGAATTAAATTTGTAAGTTGGTAAACGTCTCCACTTATTGACAAATCCTTAAATATAACAAAGAAATCATTAAAGACCTGACAAAATTGATAGATAATATTGAAAGTGATGGGTAGGGTGAGATCAACCAGAGAACCTACATGCACACACGCACAACCCATGGACACAGACAACAGTGTGGTGAACGCAGTGGGGAGTGGGGGTAGGGGAAATAGATGCAGAGTGGAGGTGTCAATGGAGGGGAAAAAAGGACATCTGTAATTCTTTCTTTTTTCTATAATTATAACTTTCTTGTACTTATTTGTTTATTTTAAATGTATCTTCAGTTGAAAGTATTACAGATGTCCCATTTTTCCTCCAACCTGCAACTTGACTGAATAGTTCTGACCATTTGTTTTTAATCCTTACCCAAGGATATTTTTCCATTGGTTTTTAGAGAGAGTAGAAGGGAGGGGGAGAGACAGAGAGAGAGAGAGAAACATTGATGTGAGAGAGACTCATTGATTGGTTGCCTTGTGGCCGGGGGGTAGGGAGGGATCGAACCAGGAAGCAAGGTATGTGCCCTTGACCAGAATGGAACCCAGACCCTTCAGTCAGTGGGAAAACACTATATAATCAAACCGGCTAGGGCAGTTCCAACCATTTTTTTTGTTGAGTCTTTAGGGTTGTCTATCATAGCATCTGCAAATAATGACAATTTTACTTCTTACTTTCTGATTTAGGATGCCTTTTATCTCTGTCTTGCCTGATTGCTATGGCTAGGTGGTAGGCAGACAGACATGAGTAGAGCAAGACTGATGTGGATTTGTCATATATGCTCTTTATTATGTTGATGCATTAGTATATACCTCACTTGTTGAGAGTTTTTATCATGAAAAGATGTTGTACTTTGTTAAATGCTATTTTTTGCCCTGGCCAGTTTTAGTTCAGTGGTTAGAGCATCAGCCCACCCATCAAAGGGTCAAGTGCTTGATTTCCAATCAAGGGCATATACTTGGGTTGCAGGTTTGATCCCCAACCCTGGTTAGGGTTCGTGTAGAAGGCAACTAATCAATGTGGCTTGGTGTTTCTCTCACATAGATGTTTCTTTCTCTCTCACTCTCTAAAAAATCAATGGGAAATACATCTTTAGGTGAGCATTAACAACAACAAAAAACCCCACAAAACTAAATGCTATTTTGCATCTATTGAGATGATCATGATTTTTACTTTTCATTCATTTGTAAGTTGGTAAACATCTCCACTCATTGACAAATTCTTAAATATAACAAAGAAATCATTAAAGACCTGACAAAATTGATAGATAATATTGAAAGTGATGGGTGGGGTGAGATCAACCACCCATAATAAATGTGGTGTATTACATTTATTGATTTGTGTATGTTGAATCATCCCTGCATCCCAGGGATAAATCCAACTTGGTTGTGCTGTATAATCCGTTTTTATGTGTTGTTGAATTCAGTTTGCTGTTTTTTGTTGTTTTTTTTTTGAGAATTTTTGCACCTATATTTATCAGGTATATTGATCCATAGTTTTGTTTCTAGTGACATTATCTGACTTTGGTACCAAGATGATGCTGGCCTGGTAAAATTAATTTGGAAGTGTTCATTTAGTTTTTTGAAAGCGTTTGAGAAGAATTAGTACTAATTCTCTCTTTTAAAAAAATATATTTTATTGATTTTTTTACTGAGAGGAAGGGAGAGGGATAGAGAGAAATATCAATCAGCTGCCTCCTGCACATTCCCTGCTGGGTATGTGCCTGCAACCAAGGTACATGCCCTTAACTGGAATCGAACCTGAGACCCTTGAGTCCTCAGGCTGATGCTCTATTCACTGAGCCAAACCAGTCAGGGTAGTACTAATTCTCTTTTAAATGTTTGGTACAATTCATCAGTGAAGCTATCTGATCCTGAGGTTTTCTGTGGGGGGAGGTTTTTGATTACTAATTCCATCTCCTTTCTCATTATGCTGTGCAGATTTTTAATTTTTTAATTTTCAATCTTGGTGGGTTATATGTTTCTAGAAATGTATTCATTTCTTCTATGTTATCTGATTTGTAGGCATATAATTGTTCATAGTGGTTGTTTATGATCCTTTTTATCTTTTTAGCTCTGTAGTATCAGTAAACATATCTCATTTCTGATTTTGAGTCTTCTTCCTTTTTAAAATTTTTTTATTGATTTCAGAGAGGAAGGGAGAGTGAAAGAGAGATAGATCAATGATGAGAGAGAATCATTGAGTGGCTGCTTCCTGCATACCCACTACTGGGGATCAAGTCCACAACTTGGGCATGTGCCCTCCTGGGAACCAAACCCTGACCTCCTGGTTCACCGAACCACACTGGCCAGGCATATTTTGGGTTTTAGCCCCTTATTGGCAGTATTGTTTGCAAATATCTTCTCCCATTAGGTTGCTTGCCTTTTTTATTAATGGTTTCTTTTGCTGTGCAAAAGCTTTTTAGTTTGATGTAGTTCCATTTATTTATTTTTGATTTTACTTTCTAACTTTTAGTATCTTTAAACTTTCTGCCCTTTTTTCCATCTCTCATCCTTCTGGAAACCTGATTTTTCTAATATTTATGTTTGTTTTTTTTATGATGGAATCACACAAATCACAAAGGTTTTATTCTCTTTTTAATTCTTCTTTTGCTATTGTTCTCTAACTGGGTTATTTCAAAATTTCTATATTCTCATTTATTACGTATTTTTAGTTTTAAAATATATTTTATTTGTTTGTTTATAAAATATATTTTATTGATTTCAGAGAAGAAAGGAGAGGGAGAGAGAGTTTTGAAGTTGTTGTGTGAGGTAGCAGTTCAGGTGTTTACCTATGCCACCATCTTGGTTTCTCTCTTATTTATTGATTTCTTAAACTCCAGAAGTTTTGCTTTTTTTTTTTTTAATTTTGATCTTTTTGGTAAATATCTCATTTTGAACATGTATTTTTTTTTGTGTGTGCTATCATTGAATTATCTGAAATTTCTTGTAGTTCCTTGAGTTTCTTCAAAACGGCTCTTTTAAATTTTTTAATAGCTAGATAGCAAAATTTTGTTCTTTTCAACGGTTATTCAAGAATTCTTCTTTGGGTGATGATGTTTCCTTGCTTTTTCATGTTATTTATAGTGTTGCACCACTGCTTTCACACTTGAAGCTGCAGATACCGCCTTAAATCTTTGTTAGTTTCCTTCAGTTGGGGAATTCTGCTCACTGGCATTGCTCTTTTCTGTGGTTTTCTCTGTTTTTTTTTTTGTTTTTTTTTTTTTGTATGAGGACTTCAGCTCTGCTCTTCTTGCGCCCTCTTGTGGCAGAATTCTTAATTAAACATGTCTTTTTGTGGTTTTTACAACTTAGCAGGCTGGCTCCTAGATACTTCTTTTGTTTTCCAGCAGGTGGTGCTACAGTTCAAGTTTGTGGTTTCTCCCTTGCCCATAGACCCCATTTCCTGAGCACACTGCTTATCTATCAGATCTCGCTCTGACTGCTGCTCTGGCTGCTTGCATTCTCTGCACAGGAAGCCAGGGGCAGAGTGCGGGGAGGTGTGTATTTAGCACTCAGGGTAGGGGGTGCCAGCAGAGCTTCTCTGGATGTGGTACCCACTCACCCCCCGGCCAGAGGCTCTTGGTTAGCAGTGTAGTCTGCTGCTGAGTGTAGTCAGCAGAATGGTATCCCTTTAATGAGTTTTTTTAAAAAAATATATTTTCATTGATTTCACAGAGAGGGATATATATAGAGAGAAACATCAATGATGAGCTCTAGCTGGTTTGGCTCAGTGGATAGTGTTGGTCTGCGGACTGAAGGGTCCCATATTTGATTCCAGTCAAAGGCACATGTCCAGGTTGTGGACTGGATCCCCAGTGGGGGACGTGCAAGAGGCAGCCAATCTGTGATCCCCTGTCATCATTGATGTTCCTATATCTCTCTCCCTCTTCTCTGAAATCAATAAAAAAAATATTTTAAAAATAAAAAAAAGAAACATCAATGATGAGAGAGAATAATAGCTTGACTGCCTCCTGCACACCCCACACTGGGCATCGAGCCCACAACCCTGACCAGGAATGGAGCTTGACCTTCTGATCTCAACCACTGAGCCACACTGGCTGGGCTCTTTAATGCAGTTTTATGTTTTTACCTGCCTCTTTCCTTCACTACACTCATGGTCATGGAGGTCCCATTGCTGTATTCTGGGTGCTACTCCAGCTGCATCCTGCACCACTGGAGCACTGGGCACTCACTCACTGCTCTTCTTTCCCACTTAGAATTTAAGAGCTTAGAATTTTAGATAGGTTGGTACCACCTGATAGGACAGCCCTTTGCAGTGTTGCCTTAAGTGAGAGATAGTCCTGGTAAAGTTCTTACTCTCTCTGCCATGTCCAAACGTGTATATATATTTTTGTTCCAATAGCATGGTGGGCTATCCCCGTTGAAAGCTGGACTTCTGTAACTTCTCTCTCTTCCATGGGTCAGCACTCTCCAGTTTTTTTCTCAACTAGAGAGAGGGATTAGGGCAGGTTTGCACAGGTGGGCTAGAATTCTCCCAGGTCCTTGGTGTATGGATGTTGGATCCCACAACTTCTACAAAAAATGCTTTTGTTCAGGGATAGATGTCTAGTTCTTTTTAAACATAAATATTTTATTGATTTCAAAGAGGAAGGGAAAGAGGAAGAGAGAGAAACATCAATGATGAGAGAGAATCATTGATCAGCTGCCTCCTGCATGCGCCCTACTGGGGATTGAGCCTGCAACTTGTGCATATGCCCTGACTGTGAATTGAACTGTGATCTCCTGGTTCATAGGCTGATACTCAACCAAGAAACCACACTGGCCAGTCTCAGATTTATTAGTATTCTAAGGATTTTATCGTTGCATTTCTGTAAACATGAATATTTATGGTGAGGACAGCTATTGGCTGGTATACTATCTTCTGCGGCCAGAATTCCAGAGTACTGTTTAAAGTACTTCCTGAATATGTTAATACTTCACAATTATGTCAAGTGATGCTATTCATAGATCAAACTACTTAAGTGGGGAAGAGGTGGAGCAGAAATTTATCATCTCATATACACATGATTCATGAACACAAATGTATCAGTAATGTTCACCCCTCCAATACATACATACATACACACACACACACACACACACACTCACACTCACATAGACTATATTATTTCTGCTTCTCTCTACTCTGCCTGGTGACCTTATTCTCTCCCACTGCAGAGAGAATTCTCCACAGAGACTACCTGGCCTGGGACATGGAAGCCCTGGGTACCCTTCTTGACTGTGTTCTGAGAGAGGAAGGAAAACTTCCTCTGTAGCTGCAATCCAGAATAGTCTGGGAAGAACTTAACTTTGGCCCTGCTGGGGCCATTCACCCCACCCCTTGGGCTACTTATTATGGATAAGGAAAAGGAGAGACTATGATTGGCATTTATAGAAACACCCAGATGAAGTGAGGAAGGAGCAGTTCCTTAAAGAAGATTTTTTAAAATATATTTTTTATTGATTTTCTACAGAGAGGAAGGGAGAAGGATAGAAAGTCAGAAACATCAATGAGAGAGAGACATCGATCAGCCGCCTCCTGCACGCTCCACACTGGAGATGTGCCCGCAAGCAAGGGACATGCCCTTAACCGGAATTGAACCTGAGACCCTTCAGTCTGCAGGCTGATGCCCTATCCATTGAGCCAAACCGGTCTAGGTGAGATTGTTATTTTGATGAACTAAGGTTCTCCAAAGAGTCTATAATCCATTTGTGAGTCAATAGATCTAAACACAGAGAACAGAATACAATGCAAAAAGCCTTACCAAAGATTATTTTGAAACTAGTGTCCCAGTGCATGGATGCATGCACATTGAAAGGAAATTAATTAGAAGGTGGCCGTCAGGCCAGACATGCCCTAGAGCCAACCTCCTATGGTCCCTCTCCAGCTGGTCACACCTGGGTGGCACTGCGGCTTGAAGGGTGTCTACAGAGTGAGCAGAGTTCCTCTGGCAGCTGGGGTGCCTCAGCCTGGCCTATGGGAATTGGGCTGAAACTGGCTTTCCAACATCCCCTGAGGGGTTCTGGATTGCAAGAGGGCAGTTCTCAGGTGACACACCCTGGAATCAGGCTCCCTCCTCACCCAGGAACCGCTGCTGCCAAGTCACCACAGCTTGGCAGCTCCTGCGTTGAGTGTCTGCCCCATTATGGTCAGTGCACATCATACCTACTGGACAGTTGGACAGTTGGACGGTTGCTTAGCCTTTTATACATATAGATTATCAATATATTATGGTAAACATATAGTTTCCATTTGCCAAGAAGTTATAACAATATATTTATGCAATTAATGCAAATAGAAACCTATATAATAAAAGCCTAATATGCCAAGTGTCTAGTCCACTAGTCAGCCCTTCAACCAATCAAAGTGTAATATGCTAATGATACGCTAAGACCACTCAACTGCTCACTATGGCATGCACTGACCACCAGGGAGCAGATGCTTCAACTGGTAGGTTAGCTTGCTGCTGGGTCTGGTTGATCAGGACTGAGTGAGATGGGCCACACATGAGAACAGTTGCTCTGTCATTGGGTCTATTTGCATATTAGGCTTTTATTATATAGGATTCTTATATTTTCATACAAACAACTGTAAACCTACTTTTGTCCCACCCTGTATCTTTTGAAGTTAGTGATTTCATTTTATTTGGATACTAGAGGCCCGGGGATGTGTGTCTCTCAGCCCAGCCTGCACCTTCCCCAATCTGGGATCCCTTGAAGGATGTCCGACTGCCTGTTTAGGCAGTTGGACATTTCTCTCACAATCCAGGACTGTTGGCTCCCAACTGCTCGCCTGCCTGCCTTCCTGATTGTCCCTAACTGCTTTTGCCTGCCAGCCTGGGCACCCCCTAACCACTCCCTCCATGCCTGGTCCCCCCACCTGTTCTCCCTTGTAGGCCTGGGTCCTCCCCAACTGCCCTTCCCTGCAGGCCTGG
Organism: Lasiurus borealis; assembly: GCA_004026805.1. NCBI lineage: Eukaryota > Metazoa > Chordata > Mammalia > Chiroptera > Vespertilionidae > Lasiurus > Lasiurus borealis. The sequence goes on along the minus strand of PVJN01014519.1, from coordinate 5,974 downwards.
TCACCCCAACTTCCCTCCTCTGCTGGCTTGGTTACTCCTAACTGCCCTCCCCTGCAGGCTTTTTAAAAAATATTTTTATTAATTTCAGAGAGGAAGGGAGAGGTAGAGAGAGATAGAAATTGAAACATCAATGATGAGAGAGAATCATTGATTGGCTGCCTCCTGCATGCCCCCACTGGAGATTGAGCCTGCAAACCCAGCGTGTGCCCTTGACCAGAATTGAACCCAGGACCTCTCAGTCCTCAGGCCAATGCTCTTATCCACTGAGCCAAACCAGTTAGGGCTCCCCTGAAGGCTTGATTGCCTTCAACTGCCTTCCCTTGCAAGCCTGGTACCTTCCAACTGCCCTCTCCTGCTGGACTAATCACCCACAACTGCCCTTCCTTGCAGGCCTGGTCCCTCCCAACTCCCCTCCCCTGCTGGCCATTTTGTGGTGGCCATCTTGTGTCCACATGAGGGCAGCTATCTTTGACCGCATGGGGGCAGCCATCTTGTGTGTTGGAGTGATGGTCAATTTGCATATTATTCTTTTATTAGATAGGATTGAGGCCTGGTGCATGGGTGGGGGCAACTGGTTTGCCCTGAAGGGTGTCCCGGGTCAGGGTAAGGATTCCCTTGGGGCATGGGGCAGCCTAGTCGCGGGGCCTGTGACAGTTTGCAGGCCAGCCATGCCCCCCCCCCCAGTGACCCAATCAGAGGCCCTGGTATCTGGGATTTATATATCTTCTATAATTGAAACTTTGTAGCTTTGAGCAGAGCCAAGCCTCCTGCTGGCTCTGTAGCTGAGCCATTTCTGTTGGGATTTATTTATCTTCTATAATTGCAACTCTAGCCTTGAGCAGAGACCCAAACATGCCAGGGCAGGCAGAAAGCTTGGCTTCCTCCATCGCCACACACAACTCAAGCCTCCTGCTCTGTCCAACTTCTCTCCTATGGCTGCTGCCATTTTTGTTGGGATTTATTTATCTTCTATAATTGAAACTTTGTAGCTTTGAGTGGAGGCTTGGACCTGCCAGGGCAGGCAGAAAGCTTGGCTTACTCCATTGCTGGGAAAACGCAACCCTCCTGCTCTCTCTGTGGTTGCAGCCAGCTTGGTTGGGTTAATTTGCATATTTGCTCCTGATTGGCTGGTGGGCATGGCTTGTGGGGGTGTAGTGGAAATATGGTCAATTTGCATATCACTCCTTTATTAGATAAGATATACTCAGAAATGGAATTGCTGCATCATTTGCTAGTTGTATTTTAAATTTTGGGGGTATTTTTAATTTTTTGAGGAACGTCCAAACTGTTTTCTACAGTGTCCTGACTAGGAATTGAACTGGTGACCTCTTAGTTCATGGGATGATGCTCAACCATTCAACCACACTGACTGGGCAGTATTCTTATTATGAAAGTATATGCCTAACCTGACCCCAGCCAAATAATTTTAAACAGTTGGTCAAAAGAAAAAAAAAACTTTTCCCTAAAATCAATTCTTGCCTATGGTCCTAACCCCTTTGGCTATGTGGATTCTCTGAACCCATCCTATATAATAAAAGGCTAATATGCAAATTGTCCGCTCAACAAGGAGTTTGACCAGGAGTTCAACCAGGAGGCAGGGTCAGTCTTTCCCCCCAGCTGGCCTGGACTGATAGGCCCTGATAGGGGCATGCCAGCTGGACCCCACGCATGCATGAATTCATGCACTGGGCCTCTAGTTCCATCATAATTGTGATGCTGAAACAGTAGCCCTAGCTCACTTTGTTACCTTTGAAAATTAATTCCAAAAAGATGCATATTTATATATAAAAGCCTAAGCAACCAAGTGACCAGTCAACCAGTCACGTTGATGTACACTGACCACCAGTGGGCAGATGCTCAATGCAGGAGCTGCCCCCTGGTAGTCAGTGTGCTCCCACAGAGGGAGTGCTGCTCACTGACCAATGGATGTCAGACACCAGGCTCACAGCTGGCGAGTGCAGCTGCAGAGGCCTGAGCCTCTCCTGCCTCCATGGCAGTGCTACCTAGTGGCAGTGGCTACTGAGTGGCGGTGGCAGGTGCAGTGGGCTTGGGATGAGCAGGAGTGGCGTGGCTTGCGGCCCCGGCTCAGGCTTCTCCCTGGCCCCTGCTGCTTCCCACACTACTACATCCTCGGGGGATGTCAGACTGCTGGTTTTGGCCCAATCTCCACAGGCCTGCAGGGATTGGGTGGAAACTGGCAGTCTGACATGCCCCAAAGGGTCCCAAATTGCAAGAGGGTGCAGGCCAGGCTGAGGGACCCCACCGGTGCACAAATCCATGCGTTGGGCTTCTAGTTTACATATACCATATGGATGTAGAAAGAGGACCTAAACCTTCATGATCAGAAGTTATAACTCATTTACTAACCCTTCTTCTTCTCCTCTTTCCCTCTTTCCTTTCATTAAGTGAGTAAGAAACATAATGCCTTTGGAATCATCCTGTTTAGATTAGTGGCAGGCACTAAGTCAATGATGGGTTTTTCATTAAGGTAAAGTTCTTTCTATTTGCTAATGTTACCTTTTTAACCATGTGTAACATCTCAGTAATGAAGTAGAAATCTGGTAAATTGAAACAATTTAAACTGCATTCATGTGGCTCATGTGTATTCGTAACAATTTTGAGTAGGAAAGACCCCAAGGACATACCAATACATTTGTTGAAAGTTCAGTGAGAAAGTGGGAAATTGGTCAGGGAAGCCAAGAGCTGAATAAGGAGCACACGAAAAACCAGAAGCTGCTGAAAGGGTATAGTCTGTGTAACAACAAAACCTCTTTATAAAGTGGAGTTGCCTTCCACTCTTGCGTGGCAGAGGTACTCTTGGCACAAGGCCCTTGTAATGAGTCAGGTAAAGGAAATGTTTTTGATTATATGAGGATTTTTTTAAAGAAGGAACATAAAGCATATTTACTTATAACTTGTCAGTAGTTGTTAGTCTTATGGCTATGACTTCTTGTTTGCTGCCAAAAAGCAAGTGCATGGTTTCTGTGTCCCAGCAATCTCTCAACCACCGTTTTCCTGTGCCCTATTAACAAAAATTAAATGGTAGCCGAAACCGGTTTGGCTCAGTGGGTAGTGTGTTGGCCTGCAGACTGAAAGGTCCCGGGTTCGATTCTGGTCAAGGGCATGTACCTTGATTACGGGCACATCTCCATTGGGGGTTGTGCAGGATGTGGCTGATCAATGTTTCTCATCAATGTTTCTGACTATCTCTCTCCCTTCCTCTCTGTAAAAAAATCAATAAAATATATTAAAAAAATTAGATGGTTTATCAGTTAAATTATTTTTTTCAACACATAAATGCTTTGTTTTTAATTTTTTATTATTTTAAATATATATTTGACCAGAATCAAACCTGGGACCTTTCAAGTCAGCAGGCTGACGCTCTATCCACTGAGCCAAACCGGTTTTGGCTCAACACGCAAATGTTTTGTTTTTTAGATATGCCTCCATTGATTTTTTTTTTTCAAGAGAAACATCAAAAGTGCTTATTCAAAATAATGACCATCACTAGATAGCTACACATTTCCCCATCTTTCAGGTAATTTGTGGAGACCGTCCCAATAGAACTTTTCTTGTTTTGAGGCAAACAATTCAGAGACCCAATTGTCCACTTTTTCGTATGTTTTGAAGTGCTGCTCAGAAAGTGCGTGTGCCATCTATCAAAACAGTGGTAATCTGAAGGAGCAAGGTCTGGTGAATACAGCATGTAGATTAATATTTCCTAGGCAAGATCTTTTAACATGTCTTTAACTGGTTTTGAAGTGTGTGATGGTGTGTCATCATGAAGCAAAATTACTTTGCCGTGTCTTCTGGCACATTCTGGTCATTTGATGATCAAAGCATGGTTCACATTGATTATTTGTTGTCGGTAGTGATCAGTATTAATTGTTTCACCTGGTTTTAGAATTCATAATACACCACACCTTCCTGATCCCACCAAATGCAGAGCATTGTCTTCTTTCTGAAGCAATTTGCCCTTGCAGTCGATGTTAATGGTTACCTGGATCAATCCATGATTTTTGGGGTTTTGGGATTCTCAAAATAAATCCACTTTTCATTGCCAGTCACACTTGGATGCAAAAACAACTTCCTTTTGTGCCTTTGAAGCAACATTTTACTGATGACTTTTCGGTTTTCCATTTTCTTTCATTCAGTTGATGTGGCACCCATTTTTCTTCCTTCAAAATCTTTCCCATTGCTTGGAAAGATCAGAAATTGTTTGCTGAGCAACATTTAATCTTTCTGCAGGTGGTTTTTGAGTTTGACACGCATCTTCATCCAATAATGCTTGTAATTGTTGGTCTTCAAACTTTTCCGGTTGACCTGGGTGTTGTCTTTCATGTAGAAATCATCACTTTTAAAGGGTTTAAACCAGCTTTCACAAGTATCTTGAGATGGAGCAGGTTCACCACAAGCTTCCCAACTATACGATAACTTTTTCTTCAAAATAAAGTAATGAATTAAAACTTCCCACAAATGCTCTCTTTTTGGCATGAAATTCGACATTTTTAAGTGTAAAAATATCTATGATGTTAACAGCTTCAGAAATTTTGACATATGAAGTTTGGAACCTTGCTGTTAATACAACAAAATAGCACACATATCAAATTGCATATATATCAACATATGTGTAACTGCCATCTTTTAAAAAAGGTCTCCATTGTTAACTGGTACACCTAGTGGTCATAGAGACAGTGGAGCTGGAAAAATCTCACGATCAGCTGGCCCAAGGAGGAAGCCGGACCGACTCCACTCCATAGGAAGTCTGGTTTGAGGCATGATGGTGGGTGGTGTGAGCGGGGTCCAGTTTGGCCCCCAGGACGCAGCCAGGGTAGCTGGGACTTGATGTCCAGGCTCTGAGGGGCCACTAAAATTGTGTTTTTCAGAAGTTGATGTGTAAGTGAGCTGCCTGGTCCTCTTGTTAAAAATAGAGATCCTAAGCTAGTAGGTCTGAGTGGCACTCAGGTTCCCCACTGACTGACTTCCAGCTGGTGTTGATGCAGCTGGTCTGAGGCCACACTTAGCGGCAAAGAGTGTGTGGTTTATCAGTGTGGTTCTTGCAACATACAAGGTCGCTGGCCTGTGGCTGAAGCAGGTGCTTTGTTCCAGTTGTAGGTGACCAACTCCTGTTTGAAAAAATAATGACTGAAAACTTCCCCCACCTGGTGAAAGAAAAAGATTTACAAGTCCAGGAAGCACAAAAACCCCAAACAAAAGGAATCCAAGGAGGGCCAGACCCACACCAAGACACATCATAATTAAAATACCAAGAGCACAAGACAAAGAATAGTAAAAGCAGCAAGAGAAAAACAGTTAATTACCTACAAGGGAACACCCTTATGATTGTCAGCTGATTTCTCAACAGAAACTATGCAGGCCAGACAGGAGTGACAAGAAATATTCAAAGTGATGAATAGCAAGAACCTACAACCAAGATTACTCTTCCCAGCAAAGCTATTATTCAGAATTGAAGGTCAGATAAAGAGCTTCACAGATAAGAAAAAACTAAAGGAGTTCATCAACACCAAACTAGTGTTATATGAAATGCTGAAAGGTATTCTTTAAAAAGAGGAAGAAGATCTGAAACTGGTTTGGCTCAGTGGATAGAGCTTCTGCCTGTGGACTGAAGGGTCCCAGGTTTGATTCTGGTCAAGGGCATGTACCTTGGTTGCGGGCACATTCCCCGTTGGGGGGGGGGGGGGGGGGTGTGTTTGTGTGTGCAGGAGGCAGCTGATCGATGTTTCTCTCTCATCGATGTTTCTAACTCTCTATCCCTCTCCCTTCCTCTCTGTAAGAAATCAATAAAATATATTTAAAAAAAAAAGAAGAAGAAAAAGGTAAAGATAAAAATTATGAACAACAAATACATATCTATCAACAAGTAAATCTAAAAATCAAGTGAATTGAAAATCTGATGAACAGAATAAACTAGTGAATATAATAGAATCAGGGGTATAGAAAGGGAGTGGACTGA
>PVJN01014518.1:0-46403 GCA_004026805.1 Lasiurus borealis | reverse complement strand
ATCTGGAAGATGAGACGAGAGGGCTATTTCTCAGACCTGACTGGTAGGCTAACTCTCTCTCTCTCTCTCTCTCTCTCTCTCTCTCTCTCTCTCTTTCTTAAAATATATTTTATTGATATTTTTACAGAGAAGAAGGGAGAGGGACAGAAAGTTAGAAACATCCATGAGAGAGAGACATCGATCAGCTGCCTCCTGCACGTCCCCTACTGGGAATGTGCCCACAACCAAAGTACATGCCCTTGACCGGAATCGAATCTGAGACCTTTCAGTCCGCAGGCCGACACTCTATCCATTGAGCCAAACCAGTTTCGGCTAACTCTCTTTTTAAAGCTTTCCTTATGTCTGGGTTTGGGAGCCAAAGTACAGGGCCCACATAAGACATCACTGAGGCTGGGCTTATGCTCAGAACCCAGACTGACGCAGGAGAGTTTTCTTCCTGAAACTAAGGCAAAGGGCTGACAACAATGGATTAGAATTCAAGAAGGTCTTTATAGGAGAACTTCTAACTGTGGCTCTTAGAAACTTATTTTTCTCTTTTTACTTTATTTCAAATATGTTTTATTGATTTTTTACAGAGAGGAAGGGAGAGGGATAGAGAGAAACATGGATGAGAGAGAGACATCAATCAGCCGCTTCCTGCACGCCCCCTACTGGAGATGTGCCTGCAACCAAGGTGCATGCCCTTGACTGGAATCGAACCCGGAACTTCTCAGTCCACAGGCTGACACTCTATCCACTGAGCCAAACCGGTTTCTCTTTTTAAAAGTCACAGGGCTCTCTTGTACCCAATTTAAAATATGTAAATAATAATCTCTTGATTATCAAGAGCTAATTAAAAATGACAGGCGTTGTTGCCCACCCTCTCCCCCCCCACACACACCATAACTATTCTGCCTCTTGCCACCACCCACTTGGCATCTGCTAGAACCTAAAAATGAGTTTCAGTATTAGCCTAAGAAAATAACAAAACAAAGTTAGAAATTTAAATTAACTGCCAAAGAAGAAATCATATGTCACTCCTCTGCTCAGAAAATTATATAAGTAACAACAGAAAAAAAAGAAAAAGGAGGGAGGTTGGAAGGGAGAGAGAGAGAAAATAAAAAAGGGAAGGGAGGAAGGAAGGGCAGACAAACTAGGTAGAAAGTTAAGAAATGTACAGGAACTATATGAGGAGAATTTTGGGAGTTACTGTGGGACATAAAAACAAGAATTTTAATAATATAGAATAGGATGGGAACAAAGTTAATACTTTAAAAAGGTAAATTCTGTTCAAATTAACTTGTAAATTTCATGTTTTTTAATCCTAAATAAAAATTTTTAGAGAGTTTGAAAAAGTTATTTTAAATGTTGTTATCTGGAAGGTTAAGTAATTAAGAATAATAAATTCATTTCTTTAAAAATTCAATAAAAGGATACTTATCAGATATGAAATTAAAAAGACATAACTAAAATAGTGTTTGCTTACATAAGAATACACTGGTGATAAAAAAGAAAAACTTAAACACACATAAATATTTCATGTGTGATAGAGATGATATTTCAGACAAGTAAAAAAATGATGGATATATATTGTTTCAAGAAAACTATTTGGTGGGATGTTGTCTTATAGTTTCTTGTGGCTGCTGTAACAAACTCGGTGGTTGAAAACAGCAGATTTATTCTCTCGCAGATTTGGAGGGCAGAAGTTAGAAATCAGTTTTGCTGTTAAAACTAAGATGTGGGCAGGACTAGCTTCCTCCATAGGCCTCTCCGGGTTTGTGGCTGCATCACTCCAACCCTTGCTCCATTTTTATATCCCTTCTCTTCTCTGTGTTAAGTCTCCCTGTCTCTCTCTTATAAGGACACCTGGAATTGGACTTTGAGACCACCCAGATGATTCAAAATAATCTCCCCATGTCAAGATCTTGGGATTTTTACTTATAAGGTAACATTGCCAGGTGCCAGGGATTAAGACCTGATAGGTTTGCATGGCCATTATTCAGCCTATTCCAGGGTAAATTAAATTCTCAACTCACCTCATACATCAAATACATTTATAATGTGTTAAGTAGTTAAACTGAAGAATACGAAGGTATTTATCTGGTCTCAGAGAGGGCAATGCCCCTTCAAGCATAAAAGATTGAGGGTTTTACTTATGTAGAAATTTAAAAACTTCTTTAGACCTAAACTAAATTACAAAGAATTGACATATTGGAAAAAGCATTTGCAGCAGACAAAAATTTTATATCATTAATGTATAAAAAGCTTTTATAAATCAGAAAAATAAAAATCTCCTAATAAAAAAGGTCCAAGGACAGGCACAGGCATTTCATGAAAGAAGAAATAACAGAAGGTCAATAAACATTTAAAAAATTGCCCTTTGTGGGTAATCAAAAAAGGTTAAATATTGATGATATATTAGTTTTGGTAAACAAACTAATGGCAAGGAAATGAGAAAATTTCCTCTTGCAAGTTCATTCCTCATGTTAAGTTAATAGTGCCACTTTTCTCAAGAGCTAATAAGAATGAAAGGCTTTATAATGTTTATTCACTTGGATTCAGAAATTGCGATTTTAAGTTGTGGCAATAGATGAGCAATATACAAACAGAGTTGTACATGTATGCTATTTATAGTTTTATAAAGACATGGAAATATTACAAATGATCTAATATGCTATAATCAAAGATGGGAAATATTCGCAACATGTGGTTAAATAAAAATAGCAAATTATAAAATCATCTGCCCATCTGGTCCTAAGTGTGTGTGAAATATGAGTGAAAATGTTAACAGTGATCCTCACTGAAGGTAGGATTATGGGTGATTCTTCCCTCCCATTTAGACATTTTTAAATTTTCAAGAGTATGTATTATTTTGTAATTTGGAAAGAAGGAAAATAAATGTATATATTTAAAAATTATTCACATAATAGAGCTGAATCTTTTAAACATGACAAATAGTATCTATTTCCGCCTACTTTTCCATTTTCACCTCCTACAACTACTCATCACCTGCCCAATGTTGCTCCAGCAACACGGACTCTCTTGGCCTTCTCTAAACCGGGGACCCTATGTTCTCATAGGTCAGTGCCTTTATACATGTTGTTTATTCTGCCCCCAACCCTCAAAGAACCCACCACTCATGGGAAACTCAGTCCTCTGGGTGGGAGTGGGGGGGCTGGGAGCCGAGAATCTTCAGGACAACTGAGGCAGAATTAATCACTCTCTTCTTTGCCGCAGCTCAGCACATCTCAACACACTGCTTGGCCAGGCTCTGTTTCCCTCACTGGACTGTGAACTCAGTGCAGGTGAGCCACAGTCACACAGGGACCCCCAGCCCCACCACCGGGCATCATTTGGAGGGTTAGATTGGCCCACAGAGAATCTAAAGAGAAAAAAAGCTACCGTAGCCATAGTACGAGTAAGGAAGGTAGGGGACAACATACCCAAAATGAGGGTCCAAAGCAATATTGTTGGATTGGTCAAATGTGAATATAAAAATTTGACATAATTACTTCATCCATTGATGCATGTTGGCTGAAATGAAATCAATACATTTCAAACGTGGTTTGTGCTGCCTGCTTATGTTGGATTTTTCAGTGTGAAGAAAGCTGTTTTGACTGTTGCTGCTGTTTTCCTCATAATTGATGTGTTAAATGGTGCAGTTTTGTTTAGCATACGTTGGTTGTGTTTCAAAACAGTCTCACCTTTTTACAAAACCGGGTTTCTGAGTTGTGCCGAATCCTTTGCTCTGAGTGCATCTTTGAGGATAATTAGCAGCAGCTGTGGCAGCAGTGGCCTCAGCACATCGCTTTCCAGAAAATGCAGAGAGCAGGTGACAAAAGGAGTCAGTTGGGGGATCTGTGGCCTTGGGGTGACCTCTCAGAGTCCAACCCTCTGTTTCTTATTTAGCAGGGAAAGTAGTTTCTGTGAAGTTTGGCTGATGCCAGCTGCTGGACCTGAGATGCTCGAGGGACAGTGCAGGCGCCTCCAAGGCCGCGGGGGGGGGGGGGGGGGGGGGGGGGGGGGGGGGGGGGGGGGGGGGGGGGGGGGGGGGGGGGGAAGCTGGTGGCAAAGGTGGGCGCTCAGCCAGGGACCAACGGAAACCAACACATAGAACCAAATGTTGTTGCTCGAGGAGTGGAGACTGGATGGATGTGTGCTGTTTCTTTCCAGTTAGCTGGGGTTCTAGTCAGTGCAGTGGCATTTGTATATATTAGATCTGGAAGATTTTAGATTTTTTTTTTCGTATCCTATAGAAAGCCTGAATTCCCTGCTCCCAATAGGGAGTGGAGCACAGGAATGAGATGGAAATATCTGTATGTCTAAGGTGTGTGGAGAGACCAGTGGACGGCAAATTAAGCCATGGACCTTGGGCAAGTCACTAGTTTACTTCTCAGTGAGAGAAGGGACATGGACCAAATCATTGATTTTCAAACTTTATTTTGGCTGAGAAGTTTTCTTTTTCTCAAAGAAAAGAGTTTACTTAACCTTGTTTTATTAATAAAATGGATTATTATTTATTTATTTATTTATTTAAAAAAAGTGTATATATATAATTGAATTTTTACAGAGAGGAAGAGAGAGAGAGAGAAAGTTAGAAACATCAATGAGAGAAAGACATCGATCGGCCACCTCCTGCATGCCTCCTACTGGGGATGTGCCTGCAACCAAGATACATGCCCTTTACCGGAATCAAACCTGGGACCCTCAGTCCGCAGGCCGATTCTCTATCCACTGAGCCAAACTGGTTTCAGCTGGATTATTTTTTAAATGGAGCGATTCTGGTAGTGATAGAGGAGGGACTCTGGCTGCGACTGGCAGCCTCCCGGCTCCCTCTCCGCCTGGATGCCCCAAGGAAGCCCGGACCTTAGGACTCGTAGTGTGAACTGGACTCAGCCTTGGTTCCGGCTCCTCTATCTCTAAGGCCATGTACATGAAATGCTAATAAAATGGCCTTGTGTCTCATTTGAAGATTCCAAATTCATTGAAAAGCAATTTAAATGTTTACTGAGGTTTGTGTGTGTGTGTTTTTTAAATGAGACAATGAAACATGAAATAAATCAAATACTCATAACCCATTCCAAAATCTACAAAAAGGATATTAAATTCATGACTAGAATGTAACTTCTTTCAGTCTCCTCTGCCTTCACATGCACTCACACAGGAGGTAGCTGCCTCCAGTGGCCTTTCCTCGCTCCTGCCCTCTCCCTGCAGCAGCCTCAGCTCAGCTGGCAGGGCTGTGGTTCTCTCCTCTGCCTCCCATTTGCCTTCCTGATCACATCTATCCTTTCAAACGGGAATCTGCCAGCTTTCCATTCTATTCCAGTTTTCTTTCATTTTGCCTCTTTCAACCCTCTTGTCTCTGTAACAGTCCCAAGCAGAAAACAGAGGCTGAGTGGAAGACACATGATTTCTTTTCAGAGTGGAGGGTTTGGGAGTGAGGAGGGTTTGGGAGGCAGTCTCAGATACTTATAACTGAACTAAAGGTCCAATGCACGAAGATTTGTGCAAGAATAGGCTTTCTTTCCTGTGGCTGCGGCACCGACTTCCCTCTGGCACTCAGGACCAGGACCCAGGCCTTCACTCCAGCCACCACCTTCCACCTTTGTTCCAGCCCTGCCACCCTCCTGTAACTCCCTTCATTCCCGCCTCCCTCCCCCCATAGCAGGTGGCCCAACCCGAACCAGCTGCTCCATGCCTGTGCGCATGCTGCCCAGAGGTCTGGCCCAGCGCCACCATCTTTGTTGGGTCAATTTCTATATTCCCTCCTTATTATCTGTAGGTGCCACCATTTTTCATAGAGTGATGGTCAATTTATTAGATAGGCTATCCTTACAAATGTCTCTCCTCACCAGTGATCCAAATGTCCCTAGAACATCCTCCCTACCCCCCTGCTTTAACTCAAGTGATTAGAAACAGATTATGACCAGACTCTAGGTCAGGAGTGCTTTGCACAATTCTAATTGTGGGGAGGTGTTTTTATGCTCATGTCCTCTTCATTGTATGTCTCTTTCATTTTTTTCCTCTTTCCTCATCACTAGAGATTCCTAGACCACTTCCCATGGCCCCTGCATTTCTGTATCCTGGCAGATGGGTCAAGAGCAGAGGCTAATGGGGCTCTTTAAGGAAGCTCTTCCAATAGGATTCATCAGCCCTGAATGATGTGGTTCAGTTGGTTGGAGCATCATCTCATGCACTGAAAGGTCACCAGATTGATTCCCGATCAGGACACATACCCAGGTTATGGGTTTGATCCCCAGTTGGAATGCTATGGGAGGCAATTGATTTATATTTCTCTCTTTCTCTCTTTCTCTCTCCCTTCCTCTCTCTCTCAAATCAATAAAAAATATATATATTTTAAAATAGGATTTCTTAGGCTTTGTGTGGACATAGGGAGTCCCTGAAAGAGAGAGCCCCCATGGTGAGGCCAGGCCTAGCTGAGATCCTCCAGTTTTCATCTGGGTGTGGGTGTGGCTCTGAGGCTGAAAGCACAGCCCTGCTTGCTGCTGTGCCCACACTTATCTGTGTCTCCTGTGACTGGAGCTTTCTCAGGCACGAGCAACACGGGCTGAAGTTCTCTTTGGCTCCACATGAAAGAGAAACATGATCTCTGCCTCCACTTCAGAATGACTGTTTTCCTAATCACTGTGCCGCATTTCTTGCCTTGATATATGTGGATCCTTTTCCTCTGCCGTTATGTACTCCTCTGGTATCACAGTCCCTGCTTTGACCCCCTCATATGCACACACACATTAACACTCACACCCCTTGGGAGAAAACACCATGCTGCTTGACTTTTGACAAAGACAGGATCTCACAGTGTGTCTCCTATTCACTGCTTACTAACAAACCTCACCCTTCGGCAGCTGCAAACCAATCACAAATCTTTGTTTGTTCCCCTTCATTTGTAAAGGTGGCTGATGGAAGAAGTTCTAATATGCCACAGGTGAGTGTGTGTGAGTGTGTATATGTGTGTGTGAATGGGGGGGGGATGAGATAGATAGATAGAGAGAGAGAGAGAGAGAGAGAGAGAGAGAGAGAGAGAGAGAGAGAATCTCCCAGCCTTCACTCCTCTGGGTTTGCATTTGTGTAACTCTTTAGTTGACCACAGCATCAGGGCTGGGGCCAATTCTACCTCATTGAAGAGCTGTACACCTGTTGCAGCCTGCCAGCCAGCATCCTTCCTCCTCATTGTGTACTCCCCTTGGACCGAAACTTGGGCTTTATATTGGTCAAAAGAGACATTCGGGGAGAACAGGACCAGGTCCAGATGATCTTATCCAAACCTGGAACCACTAGGAGTGTCAGAAAAGGGTCTTATTGAGTGGTGACTGCCATATGGATTGTGGGCTCGGATTGTGTGATGTGAATACTGAATCTGCCTCCCACCAGCTCTGTGACCTTGAAATGTCACTTAATATTGCTGTGCCTCAGTCTCTTCACTTGTAAAAGTGGGATGATAATACTAGTGCCACCTCACAGGACTGCTGTGAGGGCTGCAGTGGTTAACATATGTCTCCTTCACAGTAAGGTCTATAGAAGCACCTGCTGTTTGTCATTCATAAAAACAATGGGAATAATCCTGCACAGTCACTCAGGGGGACAGTGAAACAAGGAGGTCTTACAATGGAAGAAGCAAAGGTGAGCCTAGGCATGGCTACTCTAGCTCACTAGGAAGTCAGAGAAAAGGGCAATTTGGAAACAGGATCAGGCAATTAGCCTGGGATAGATTGCTGATATCTATTGCTCCCCAGGTTGAAAGTCTCATGGGGTCCCATAAAGTTTAGGAGATGCATGCCTGTAGGGGAAGAAGAGAGGGAAGAAAAAAAATGGGAGGGAGTTCATACCCTGGGATCTTAGTTTTTAAGGTTTGGAAAGGTTGGGAGTTTAAGGGAGGTCTTAGAGGAGAATCTGAATAGAATATTCATTGGTTTTATGCTGATGTGCCAAAATGAGATTTATCCCTTTAACTTTATCTGTTCTTCTCTGTGGTTGACAAATAAATCTAATTGGATTTCTGAGTAGGATGATTTAAGCTATTTACTCTCTGGTTGGGGAGGAGAAGTGCAAACCATTTACTCTTAAGTTTAGGAGTGATAAGATTTACTAGATGGCTGTAAACTGGTTGGCCATTTAACTATCTGTCTCAGTTTCCTTATTCTACTTGCTAAGGAATTTTCCTTACTATCCTGCCTCAAGGATTCCAGATCTTAGTAAATGCCAACTCTGTGGCCTGTTTTGCTCTGAGCAGAAACCTCAGGGCTAACTTTGAGTCCTCTCTGTCATTCATACCCCACTTTCAATCATGAACAAATTTCATTGATTCTACCTTCAACCTATGTCTGAAATCTGACCACTTTCTACCACTTTCACTGTTATTCCCTGATCCAAGCCACCATTATCTCTGGGTTATGAAGATAATTTCCTTGCTTTTGCCCTAGATATCCTACCAAAGCCAGAGCATGTCACTCTGTTTGGAATTATCTGCTGACACCCCATCTTACTCAGAGTGAAAAATAATATCAGTAGATTGGCCTAAATGCCCTAATCAATCTGGATTCTGCAACCTTCCCTCTCTGACTCCATCTCATTATCTTCCTTCCTCACTTTTCCCAGCCTCAATCATCTCCTTGCAATTTCTTAATAGGATGTCCAGATCCAAAATTCCGGATCATTCTCTCTTCAAATCTTACTCAGTGATTTTAGTGTCAATGGACATGTGGCAGACAGACATTAGCAGAGCAAGGATGATAGGCCCCGTGAAGGTCACCAGGGTGGAAAGTCCCAGGTGCCTAGCAAAGGATAATTGCAGGGTGAGACCTCGCCCTCAGGATGACCTTTCTTTCCCTAGCATATGGCTGGTCATTCGGTTTAGATTCCATGACCTTTCCTCCCTAGAGTTAAGATCTAAACCTCAGTTGTATTTCAGCTCCAGGCCTAGAAAAGCAACAAAACCAAAACAGCAATCCCATTGTTGACCTCAGGTTCAGATGCGCCAGCTCTGACCAATCAATGGAGACCTAGAACCTGAAAGGACACATCTGGGAAGCTGCTAAAATCATCCCCTTGGACCTTTTCTAAAATCTCCACCTTAAAACCCTTGGGATGGAGGACTCAGCTCACCTTCCCTCTGATGAATATGCCTGTGCCTTTCTCTTCCTTTCCCCCTCTGCCCTGGTGCATTAGCATTATTTTCCTTCCTCTCAGTTCCAAGGGCCCTTCCTTTTTTCCTCTATAACTTGTTTCCTAAGTCCATTTCTTCTACAAATTACTTCTTCCACCTCTGTATTTTATAAATAACTGTTCTTGTTCTTTTATAGTTTGAATCTTGGCTCTGAATTCTTTCCTAGCCAGAACACAAGTACTGAGGTTGCTGAACCCAGGTCCTGTCTGTCCCCACCAGTCAGATATCTAGTGCCATTCCAGCCACCTACAAGAGACACTTTAGGCCCTAAAACTTGGAGATGGTGTTTTTATTTTTAAGTGAACTTGAACATTTTTAAAAATATACATATATATTTTTTATTGATTTCAGAGATCAAGGGAGAGGGAGAGATAGAAATATCAATGATGAGAGAGAATCATTGATCTGCTACTTCCTGTATGCTCCCTATGTGGGATTGAGCCCTCAACCTGGGCCTGTGCCCTGGCAGGGAATAAAACCGTGACCTCCTGGTTCATAGGTAGATGCTCAACCACTGAGCTATGCTGGCTGGGCTGAGATGGTGTTTTTAATAATGCTCAAAAGACAGAGGAAAACTCCTCTGGCTTGCACACGTTTTCTTTCTCTGGATTTCTAGAGCACTATTATCTTAAAAACCTTGTAATTTAATTACTGATTTATCATCTGCCTGAACTGATCCTTACTCATAACCTATTTTTGAATTGGGTTATTTTAATTTTTTTATTACTGAATTAGAAGAGTTTTGTATATATTTTAGACACAAACCCATTATCAAATACATGATATATAAATATTTTCTCTCATTCAATTGAATCTTTTGATAGTATCCATTGATGCACAAAAGTTTTTAATTTTGATGTAGTTCAATTTACCTATTTTTTTCTTTTATCACTTGTGCTTTTGATGTCATATATAAGAAGGCTTTGCCTAACCCAAGTCCCAACGATTTTCTCCAATATTATCTTCTAATAGTTTTATAGTTGTAGCTTTTAAATTTTAGTCTATGACCCATTTTCTGTGTATGATGTGAGAAAGAGACCTAATGCATTATTTTGCATATGAATTTCCAGTTTTCCCAGCACTATTTGTTGAAAAGACAATTCCTTTTCTATTAAGTTGTCTTGGCACTCTTGTCAAGAACCAATTGGTCATAATTGTGAGGATGTTATTTCTTAACTCTCAATTTTATTCCATTTAGGTATTTATTTATTCTTATACCATTAACACATGGTTTTGATCATTATAACTTTGTAGTAAGTTTTGCAATCAGAAAATGTGAGTTCTTCTACTTTGCTCTTCATTTTCCAAAATTGTTTTAGCTGTTCTGGGTCTTGGATTTCCACATAAATTTTAAGGTCAGCTTATCAATTTCTGCAAAGAAAGGAGCTGGGATTTTGAGAGGGATAGCACTGGATTTGTAGATCAATTTGGGGAGTATTGCTATTTTATTGACAGTAAGTCTTTAGATCCCTGAATATGAAATGTCTTTCCATTTAGTAAGGTCTTCTTAATTATTTTCAGCTACATTTTGTAGTTTTCAGAACATAAGTTTTATACTTCTTTTGCTAAATTCATTGCTAATATTTTATACTTTTCATACACTGTAAGTAGATTAAGAGGTTTGATTTGTTTAAAAAGCAAGGGAAGTCATTGTTTAAATAGGGATGGTCATGACCAGGATTGAATTTTTAAAGATCCCTCTGACTTCTGTGCTGAGAATTCATTTAAGGGGGTAAGAGTGGATGAAGGAAGACCAATCAGGAGGCTGCTGTAGGGGTCCTAATGAGAGGTGGTGGTACTGTGACAAGGATAGTGAATCAGACATGGTGAAAAGTAGATAGACTCCAGATGCCTTTTAGGAGGAAACTCAATAGGATTTAATGATAAATTGGATTTGGAAGGTGTGAAAAGGGAAAGTATCAAGGCCTTTATTTTATATAACAGAATGGATGGTGGGCCCATTCATTGTGATAAGGACGATTGGAAAAGAACCAGTGCATAATCTTTGAGTGTCACATTACCTTAGAGATAATTCAATCCAGCCCACATATTACCTCAATTGATTTTTTTCTAAGGCTTTTATGAAGCAGGGAGGATAAGAATTAATGTTCCCATGTGATGGGTGATAAAACTGAGGGCACGCTGAGAAAGAGCATCGATTAACAGTCAGAAAGCATGGGATTTTGTTCACGTTTTGTTAATAATTGCTGAGTTCTCTTGGTCACATCAGTTAAGTTCTGTAGTAGTCAGCTTCTTTTTCTTTTAAAGATGAAACTAGGTGAAGTTATCCCTATATCCCGTCCAGTCTGTCTCTTTCACTATTTTAATTTAAAAACATATCTGGGGTTGAGATACATGTGCAAAGACAGAGTGATGATGGAGTAGGGGTGTGAACTTGATCTCCCAGTCTGTAATTCATTGTTCATTATACCCTACTAGAGACCTGGTACATGAAATTCATATACGGGGCGAGGGGGAGCTGTCAGCCCAGTCTGTACCCTCTCTAATCTGGGACCCTTCAAGGGTTGTCCAACTGCCGGTTTAGTTGGGGAGGACCAGGCCTGCAGGGGAGGGCAGTTGAGGAGAACCAGGTCTGCAGGGGAGAGCAGATGGGGAGGGACGCAGGCCTAAATGGACATCCCTCTCACAATCCAGGAGCACTGGCTCCCAACCACTTGCCTGCCAGCCTGCCTGATTGCCCCTAACTGTTCTAGCTGCCATCTTGATCACCCCTTAACCACTCTCCTGCCAGCCTGATCAATGCCCAACTGCTTCCCTGCTGGCCCAATTGCCCCTAACTGCCCTCCCCTGCTCACCCAGTCACCCCTAACTGCCCTCCTCTGCAGGCCTGTTCCCCCACAACTGCCCTCCCCTGCAGGCCTTATTCCTCCCAATTGCCCTCCCCTGCTGGCCTGATTGCCCACAACTGCCCTCCCCTGCTGCCCATCTTTTGGCAGCCATCTTGTGTCTACATGGGGGTGGCAATCTTATGTGTTTGGAGTGATGTCAAGATGCATATTGCTCTTTTATTAGATGAATGGTCTCCTATTTTTTCCACTTGTATTTAATGAGAAAAAGGTGTCTCCACCTTGCTTACAGATATTGTGCAGTATGGCTAATACATGCAATTATAAGTTTTAGCAAGAGGGACACATGAATTAAAAGCCCTCTTAAGCTGTGATTTTATTTATGATTACCCTTAATATGTTTTAAACACTTGTGCTTTATGTATCCACATTTCTATTTCTACTGTGACTTTTTTAAGTTTTTGCCAAATTCAGAACTTGTCTCTTTTATCTTCGGTGGTGGCCACTCAGAAACTTTCTTAATTAGGAATGATTCATGATTTGCTGCCCACAGTCTGCACTTTAGGTATTCAATCTAGAGTGTACCATAAGTAGTTCTTAATCTCATATGAAACATGGTATATGGGAGCAGAAATTCACCTAGGAAAAGTAAATACAAAAGAAATATCCTACTTGGGAAGAACCAAAATGGCAGCATGAGATATACATCTGTACATTCTGTCTCTCGCAACCACACCAAACTACAACTAAAAGACAAAACAACTATCCCCCAGAACCATGGGAAAGCTAGCAGAATAGAAGTTCTACAACTAGAAGGAAAGAAAAAAGTGCATTGAGACCTGGTAGGACCTGCAGAGGCTCAGAAAGGCAGAGGTACGGAGACACGCAAATTGAGCTGGTGTGCACTGTTGTTTTTCAATTGGGAGGAAGCTACAAGTACCCAACATTCTGAACTCCAGTTTCTGGTGAGATTCTGGGAACCCAGACTCATACAGGGAGAAACTGGACTGTCTACCATCGGGTCAGAAAGGGAGGGTGGCTCTCTCACAGAGCTGTGCACTGGAATCATTGTTTACTGTGCTGGGGCGGTGGACACAGGACACTGAACAGAACGTGGCAGAGAGGGCTGACTGCCAGCCATTGGTGTTTGCCATGCCCTAGCCTAGAGACTCCCTGAGACCCCATCCCACCCAATTTACAAATCCACCTAGCTGTGCGAGAACTTTTGAATATGAATGGCTTGCCCTCTGGCAGCTTAACCTAACAAATTACAACTGGGTCAGACAACTCCAAAACTTCCAAACTCCAAGCAAAGAGGAGAAATCTGCAGAGCTCCCTGTAGCTCCTGCTGGGTGGCCTCAGACACTAGCTGACTTGCATCTCCTTGGAGATCCAGGAACCAGTGTACCTAGAGGTCAGTCTGAGATGACACCAGATTTCAACTCCTCACAAGTGACATACTCAAGAGGCAGACTTGGTGAGCACCAAAGCCCTACTGAAACAAGTTCTGCTCTATAGGGATGTCTCCAGCACAGCAGTTCTTCCATTAATAGACACAGCTAATCCTCACAGTCAATTGGCTTGGAGGTCAATTCTTCCCAGTGTACCAATAGCAATCAAGGCTTAACTACAACCCAACCCACAAAGGGGTCCACCAAGAGTCTCTACTTCAGGTGATTAGAGAAGTGGAGCTACTGAGCCCTAAGGACAGCTAGCACACAAAGCCACTCCATCAACACAGAGAAGCAGCCAAAATGCGGAGACCAAGAAACATTTCACGAATGAAAGAAATGGAGGAAAGCAAACGACTGGACATAGAGTTCAAAACCACATTTATAAGGTTACTCAAGAATCTTCTACAAACTACCAACAAACTTATTGAGACCTCTGAGAAACTTAGCAAGATCTTCAAGGATCTTAATGAGAATGCCAAAAAAAAAAAAAAAAAAAAATGGAAAAGGACCAGTCAGAAATTAAGCATGCACTGTCTGAAATAAAGTATAATATAGAGAAATCCAACAGCAGACTAGAGGACCCCAAGAATCAAATCAAAGATCTGAAATATGAGGAAACAAAAACACCCTAACAGAAAAACAAAAAGAAAAAAGTCCAAAAATGTGAAGATAGTGTAAGTAGCCTCTGGGACAACTTCAAGCGTACCAACATCAGAATTATGGGAGTGCCAGAAGAAGAGAGAGAGCAAGATACTAAAAACCTAGTTGAAGAAATAATGACTGAAAAATTTCCTTACCTGGTGAAAGAAATGGACTTACAAGTCCAGGAAGCGCACAGAACACCAAACAAAAAGAATCCAAAGAGGACCACACCAAGACACATCATAATTAAAATGTCAAGGGCAAAAGACAAAGAGAGAATCTTGAAAGCAGAAAGAGAAAAACAGTTACCTACAAGGGAGTACCCATAGGACTGTCAACTGATTTCTCAATAGAAACTATGCAGGCCAGAAGGGAGGGAGTGGCAGGAAATATTCAACATGATGAATAGCAAGAACCTACAACCAAGAGTGCTCTACCCAGTAAAGCTATCATTCAGAATTGAAGGTCAGATAAAAAGCTTCACAGATAAGAAAAAGCTAAAGGAGTTCATCATCACCAAACCAGGATTATATGAAATGCTGAAGGGTTTTCTTTAAGAAGAAGAAGAAGAATAAAAAGGTAAAGATAAAAATTATGAACAACAAAGTGATAACAAATACATACTTATCAACAAGTGAATCTAAAAATCAAGTGAATAAAAAAACCCGATGAACAGAATAAACTGGTGAATATAATAGAATTAGGGGCATAGAGAGGGAATGAACTAACAATCTCTGGGGAAAGGAGGAGTGAGGAGTACAGGAAGAGATTGGACAAAAATCTTACACCTATGGATGAGGACAGTGGCAGGGGGTAAGGGCATGGGTGAGGGGTGGGAAATCAGGTGGAGGGGAGTATGAGGGGGAGGGGAAAAGAGGAACATCTGTAATAAACTGAACAATAAAGATTTATTTAAAAAAATAAAAAAAATGTCGTATTTGAAAAAGGATCAGTGAGTTCACCCAGGAGATAAAGAATGCATTATTACCCCAAAGCAAAGGCAGGCCAGGCACTCAGAGCTAAACAGGAGTTCTGGACTCAGAAAAGGTGAGGAGACCGGGTCTGCTCTGTGCTCAGCTGGTCTGACGCACATGCTTCCTCCTCGGTGGCCTTTGTAACCTGAATAAGGAAGAGGGAGGAGAGATTTACTTCAAGACCAGCCTTTGAATTCTCCGCCTGAATGAAGGACCAGGACACACCTGATCTGGTTAGTCTCTGGCAGCTTCTTTCAAACAACAAACAAGTTCAGCATTTACACTGTGTATATAAATTTCCATTACAATTGCTGTCCTGCTTTTATGGGAGTAGGAACAATTTGATAGTTCAGATAAAAGGGGAACCCTTTGAAAGAGGAAACGCACTGAAATAACATCTCTGTCAAAGGGGCACGTTTTCTCCACACATGATCCCTTTGGAGGAGTGTCACATAACCAAGAAACGTGATAGTGACTCCAAATGGTCATTTCTGCACATTCAGATAATGAATTTTAAAGAGGTGGCTGTGGAGCTGTTGGGCAATCATAACCTGCCCAGCAGCTGGGCAGGGAGCCACGTGCTTGGCTGTGAACAGAGCCAGGGAGCTGGAGTGTGTGTGCAGCTGAGCTAGGGAGACATGCTGGAGCCAGCAGGTAGCTCCCTTTGGAGGGAAAACATAGGCTTCCAGAGATCCTGAGAGTCCACGAGTTTTACAAAAAAATAGCTAATTTCTGAATTGGGAAGAAAAGCTAGTTCACATTCTCTGGAGGAATGACTCCCAAATTTAACTATCTATCAGAATGGCCAGGAACATTTGTGGAAGTGTCAATATCTAAGTGCCATTCCTGGAATCAAAATGGCCCTCATCCTCCCACTCTTCCATGGTGGGGGCAGGGAAGGGCAAAATTTGAACAGTTTAAAAAACCCCAAATCATTCCGACTAGATGACTGGGCCTACCTGGAAACATAGCTCTTGCCACAGTCAGAAAAGGGCAGGAAAGCCCCTAACAAAGACCAAAACCGGAAACACAAGTATTGTAGGGTGGGACCTCGTCCCCAGGGTGACCTTTCCTCTCTGGTCTTTTATATCACTGGGCATGTGGTTCAGATCCTCCCCTGACCTTCCCTCCCCTAGCATGGTTTCTACCCTTCTGAGGCAAATATGTTAACAGTACAGTAAAATGTCATTATTTCAGATTACTTGAGAAGACAAAGAGAGAGAAATTTGAAAAATAATTATGAGTAAAGGAACACCTTCATTTTTTAGTCACTTAAAACTGGAACTGCTCACCAGCTCTTCACAGCTGAGCAACACAAAGCCTGCCCAAGTCAAGTCACTCACATTCCGGGGCCTGAGCTCCCACTGGAGAAGTGATGAGACATAAAGTGACCACTCGAACACATGGGAAGATTCCTCCTGTCTTGTAGTGAGGCTTCTGCCATTTTTGAATCGGCTGTTTTTAATGCTTTTGAGTAATGTTTTCTTGTAGGGCAGGGCATGGGGAGGGGGAGGCTGAGACCAAATGGTAAAGGGTGCAGCTCACAGGACACAGCAGAAGACCCAGGAAGCCCGGGGACTGCAAGCTTTGGGTAAAGGAAACAAGAGAGCAAAGGGAGAGGGGTGAAAGTGTTAACCACAAATGGCACTAGATGTCAGACCACGGTTCTTGAGTTCAGCTAAGAAAAGAATTCAGAGCCAAAGAACTCAAATATAAGCACAAGTTTTTTTAGAAAGTCACAGAGGTAGAAGAAATGAGCCAGCTAGGCTGCATGGACTCAGGAAGCAAGTTACTGAGGCAAAAGGGTCCTTAGATCTTAGGAGGGGAAAAGGCAAAGAAAGTGAGCGTTGGGGGAAGGAGAGGAGAAAAGTGTGGGTGTGCTCCAGAGAGAGAGAGCTGCGCTGAGTCCTTCACCCTAAAAGTTTTATCTGTTTCTATAGGTGAGAATTTTAGGGAGGGCTCAGGAAAGGATCTCAATCAAATACTCATCAGCTTTACCAGGTGTCCTTTCAGGATCCTGGTATCTACTGATTGGTCAGGACCAAGGCAGGAGGTCATTTGTTATTGCAGCTGGTCTTGATGTTTTGCTGATTTTTTGGGGCCTGGAGTTATCTCTAGTTTGACCAAAACTGTCTCTATGGTCAACAAATCCGAGACTTTGTCCCTAACATTATTTGATGTGGGTCAGAACTTCATTGTCTTGAGGGCCTGTGTGGGGGTTATATAAGGCTATTCTCTGGCCCCTCCTTGTTATTCCTCTAAGATGTCTAAGGGCATCTACATGCTAGGGGAGGAAAGGTCCGGGGAGGATCTGAACCACATGCCCAGTGATATAAAAGATCAGAGAGGAAAGGTCATCCTGGGGACGAGGTCCCACCCTACAATACTTGTGTTTCCGGTTTTGGTCATTGTTAGAGGCTTTCTTCCTTGGTGACCTTCTGTGCCTGGCCTATCATTCCTTCTCTGCTCATATCTGTCTAAACTGCCCACTAGATCAGAAAAACAAAGGAAAGCCTTATCAAGCATCAGTTGATCTAGAGGGGAAAACAATGGCTGACTTACTCCACTCTGAAGGTTTTCTTCAGAAGGCTGAGGGCAGAGCTCACATACAAGGGTCACAGAGACACACAGGCCCCTGTTCCTGCCTCCCAGCCCTCAAGCTTCACATCAGGTTTCAGCCATCAGAAATGATAGCTTGAGAGTTGCTTTTACTGGTCTTTGCAGACTGATAGAAAGTTCTGCTTTCATTCAGCAAGGATTTCTCCCCCAACCAAGATCCTTGCCTGAAGTCTAAATATAGCTTCTTATTGCACCTTAGAAAGTTTTGCCTTTTGACTTGGAAATTTCCCTTTTCTTTAGTACATTAGTTGATTGGGATGATAATTATATTTAGCCTCTTTTTTTAAAAAAAAAAAGTTTTTTATTTATTTTAGAAACAGAGAAAGGGGTGGGGTGAAAGAGAGAGAGAGAAACATCAATTGGCTACCTCCTGCATGCTCCCTACTGGAATCTGGGCTTGTACCTGACTGGGAATAGAACCAGTGACCTCTTGGTGCATGGGCCAGTGCTCAACCAACTCAATCACATTAGCCAGACATATTTAGTCTCTTTAAAGCTGGCTGAATTAAACTTCACTCTAACTTGAGGGTCCTCTGTGACCTACGTCCATTCTTGGGTTGACTCCTTTGCCCCATAGCCCCACCTTTGCCTTAGCTGAATGGACTACTTCCCCACTAGACCATAAGCTTGTGGAAGACATAGAGTAGTTTCTATCATATTTGGATCCCAGCGCCTAGCACAATGCTTGGCACTCAGTCAGGGACCAGTGAATCTGAGATAACCATTCGGGTAAAGTAACACACACATCACCTTGTCAGCCAACAGCTGAAAGATCTGGGTCAAAATTCTGTTCTGCAAATATTAGGGATATATTTTAAAAAACAATACAGATATGGCGTAAAAGTTTGGAGGCCATCGCCATAAATAATGTCTAAGGCACTCTTATACTCCCCTCAGACGGGAGGCCCCTCTAGCATCTGAGCCTGGGTGATGAAGAGCCTGGATGTTCGAGGCACCCCCCCCCCCCCTGAAGAGGGTGTGAAGGGTCAGCGCACACACAGCTCTGGATCTGGGCCAGGCTGATGGGGAGATCTCAGGCTGGAGACCCTCCAGGCTGCTGCAGGGCAGGCTGCGGGCTGCCTTCTGACCTACAGCAGCTCAGGCTCAGCCTCTCCAAACTCTGACTGCTCTGAAACGGATCCCCACAATCCACAGTGCTTCTGGATGCTCCATGCTTTCATTCAGTCACCCAATATTTGCTGCGCATGTCACCGTCCAGCACTTCCCAACCAGCTCCTGAAGAGCCTATGGCTAGTGGCCATTTGCATGAATGGGAGATCTCCTGCCTGGAACACAGACATCTTGGTTGGTGTTTCTTCCCAGGAGAAGGCCTGGAGCTGTCCCACCACTGTGTGTCACCGCAGGGCTTTCTCTGCAGGTGCTCTCAGGGTTCGCTCTCAGGGTTCGAGAGAGGCTCAGCCTCCCTCTTACATCAAGGTTTCTAATATATCAACAAATAAAGTTGTCAAAACAGACTAACAAAAATTGTGGCATATTTCATAGTATTTCAGTTTAAGAAAATGGTGCTTTTAATAAGAAATGTCATTGTTTGTTGTTGTTTTTTTACACGCAAACATATGATTGAAATACTTTTGACAGATGTGAAATATCAAAAATTTATAGAAAAATGATGTAAGTTTAAATATTTGATGATCGTTACTATAATGAGAATATCATGACTATTATAATTTAAGTAATTGCTACATTCTATTTATAACCTATTGATTAAATTTTAAAAATAGGCCCAAAATGCCCCATCACAGAAGAAAGTGTCACACAATACAAATGTGCTAATTATAAGATAAATATAGGAAATAGAGAAGATGTTCATTTATAGTGCATTAGGGACAGTCTGGAACTGGGGATGTAAAATTGAATTATGACATCTTTCCATTCTCTCATTTTATCTCTGCTAGAAGCAAAAAAATTAAAATTGAGACTCTTTGTGACCATGTGGCATGGAATAAATGGGTCTCCTGGCCTTCCCCTATGACAGCATTATGACAGGCCCTGCCAGCCCCCAGCCCTGCCAGCCCCTGCCCAGCTGCAGTGCTACAGCCAGAGCCCCACATGGCAGCCCCTGCGGGCAGAAGGCCCACAGCTCTGCCACTGTGTCTGTGGCAGCGCTATGTCTCCATGGAGAAGCATGGGTTTCACCCCATCCCTGGTCCCTTTACCATCTGCAAGCACTCGGCTCTCTGCTTTTTCCCCAGCAGCCAATGCTGTTTTCCTTTGCTTTCTCTCAGACTGTTGGAACAAGCTGCCAGCAGAACAGGGAAATACCTATGAGTTTACATCCCCTGGGGAAGGTCCTTAGTCAAGCACTGACTGGCTTAGGGCTATAAACACTCCAGCTCTCTTGCCCCTAATTGGATCTGCTCTGAGACTGATGTTGTCCTCATAGCTTACTGTTGAAACTACCACCGATGTTGCACCTTTACTTGGCCTACTTTACCTTCCTGGTCCCACCCCCTCACTCCCTGACCAATTTTCCCAGGAACCCCTCCCAATAAAGCATCTTCGTGTGCACCTTTGTCTCACTATCTGCTTCTGGGGCACCTCCACCTAGGACAAAAGCTTAGTCCTGCTACTTCCTGTGGGACTTTGGATAAGGCACTGGTCCTGTTTGAACCTATGTCTTTATCTGCAAACTGGAGAGAGACATGCCAACCTTGTAGGGCCATTGGAAGCATTAGAGGCATGAGTACAAGACATCTGGCAGAGTCCATTGCAGTAGATGTCAGTTGTTGTCAGCTGTTTTCCCAAGGCCTCAGGTTCACTCATCCCTGCCATGGACAACCTTCTCTAGGGCTGGAGCAAGCGGGGACTAGAAGAGCTGGGATGGACAAGCCACGCCCCATTGTTTGTTGCCCTAGAGTTGAGACCATGGCGCTTTCAATCTAAGTGGGTCTGAATCCTTCAGCTGTGCGCTTTTTAAAATCCTTAGCACAAATTGGGATATAAGAACATGATTAGGGGTGTGGGTGCCAGGAGAGGATTCAGGATTTTATCTTACTCACTTTCAGAGTTGTATCCTAACCAGGAAAATCTTGCCTACATATTTGTTTTGCAAGGTTTACTCTGACAAGAGAGGTCCATTCAGGACTACCATTGTGTTTCAGAGCCTCTTTGGGGCCTGTGAATTGGTGACAAGCTGTGGGAGCCAGGATTCCCATGAGGATCAAATGGATCTATGTCCAGGAAACTCACAATTTCTCATGTTATATGCAATATCATGTAGTCCAAGTGATTCATTTCCTCTTTCTCCAGCCAGAAGTTACAGGGATCTAAAACTGTTAGACCCACTCCCAGGCTCTGTCCTTAGCTGTTTCATTTTTTCTGACTTCTTCATTTTCTTTGCTTCATTCTTCGCAGACATAGAATATAATTCTCTAGGTCAGTGGTCGGCAAACTCATTAGTCAACAGAGCCAAATATCAACAGTACAACGATTGAAATTTCTTTTGAGAGCCAATTTTTTTTAAACTTAAACTTCTTTTAACGCCACTTCTTCAAAATAGACTCACCCAGGCTATGGTATTTTGTGGAAGAGCCACACTCAAGGGGCCAAAGAGCTGCAAGTGGCTCGTGAGCTGCGGTTTGCCGACCACTACTCTAGGTCAACTGCCCAAAGCATCTCTTTTCTGAGGTCTTAAACATCTGCTTTGGGTTGTTACCTCAACTCCCAAAGAATTCCTCTATATTGTTCAATGTAAATGCAGATAGTATAAATAACAATTAACGATGAGTCAGAGATGGCCTGGTAAAATCAGACGCATTGGGCAGACAAGATGATGCTCAGGAGAGAGGCTGGGCTGGGCAGGTGGTAGGAGAGGTTCTCTAGGTATAAGAAGTGAGTACAGCAGGGCAGTGTGTGTGAGTCTAGACAGCTTTCTCAACAACTGTTTGGCTGGGTTTGGTGGCAGAGCCCGTAGAACACACTACCCACTTTGTTGCTGTTAGTGCAAAGGCTAAGAAAAACAGCCCTTGCCAGTGAGTAGTAAGAAGAAAAAGCAGAGAAACGCAGTGTATGGCTCTAAGACTGTCACCGTGAACTGGTGCTCATATGCAGTCCATTGATGGTCTCCCTCTGTAACAAAGCTCCATGTTTCACCAGCAGAAATCTCCTGGAGGAAACCTCTAGGTCAGCGGTTCTCAACCTGTGGGTAGCGACCCCTTTGGGGGTCGAACAACCCTTTCACAGGGGTCGCCTAAGATTATTGGAAAACACCTATTTCCCATGGTTTTAGGAACCAACACACCGCTCCTTGGTGTAGCAAAGTGTAGCAATGTAGTTTACTGTTGTCATATGAAGACTGTTACCCATGCTACACCATGATTCAAGACAAAATTTCATTATTTGTAATTAGAAATAAATATTTCACAATATATAATTACATATTGTTTTTGTGATTAATCCCTATGCTTTAATTATGTTCAATTTGTAACAACGAAAAATACATCCTGCATATCAGATATTTACATTACAGTTCATAACAGTAGCAAAATTACAGTTATGAAGTAGCAACGGAAATAATTTCATGGTTGGGGGTCACCACCACATGAGGAGCTGTCTTAAAGGTCGTGGCATTAGGAAGATTGAGAACCACTGCTCTGGGTAAACAGGAGTTGGGGCAGATGGGGACAGGGACTCTTCCCATCTAGAATTCTTGTTTTAGAAACTGCTCTCTCAGGGATTGTAGCCTCTGTAGTGTGTTTCCCAAAGGCCTCTCAATAAGGAAGGTGGATCTCTATCCTCTGAGGAAGGGCGTGCCAGATTGGCCCTGTGAAGAGAGAAGCCGCAGAGTAGGAGGCCTTGAGAACAAACTCACCCAGGGGCCCCTTTGTTTAGAGCAGCACCTTATGCCTCCATTGACTCCACACCTTGCCACCAAGGCTCATGCACGGGAGCAAGATTGCAAACCCGACTCTGCTTCCTCTGCTCCACGAGGACTCAGCATTTAGTTTCAAGTCACAACTGCGAAAGTGCACCTAGGATCCCCACCACCTTGCCACGATTGACTCAGGGCAGAGTCAATAAAAGCAAAAGCACAACCTGGAGAGGGTTTCTATTTCCTCCAAGGACATTCATAAAGAGAGCACTGTTGCCAAAGCATATAACAAGGATGCCAATTAGTCCTGGAAGCATGCCTCACGTTACTAAACTTGCTGATGGGAGCCATCGGAGCCTCTCCAACGCTGTGCATCCTGTTTGCCCAAAACATTCACTGCCCCTTCCTTGATTCTTCCTAATCACTCCTGGTCCTATGCACTGGGCCCATATTGTAGGCTCTGCCCTCCCTTATTTCCAGGGCCACCTTTTTGTTATTATTACATGGGAACGTGGCCTGTAGGCAGCCAGGGGTCACTCCCTGCTTCCTGGACATCCACGCAGCCGCCAGCAATCAATACTGGCTCTGCTCTGAGCTTTTTTTCTTGTTCCTGTGAAGCCGCCAGCCTGGTTACCAGCACATCTAGGCAAAGAGTTTTCACCCATTAACTGAGCACTTGCAGATACACAGGTGCTGTCCTTAGGCCGGGCACTGGTCACTTTCAGGAGGGGTATGTGGCTGCCAAGCAGCAGGGTCTGGAAGTGAGACCCCAGTGTTTATTTTCTGCCCTGGCCCACAGGGAGCGGGAAGCTGGCAGGGTACAGGGCTGTGAAATCAGTGTTGCCCTTAGTTACTGCGGGGAGAGGAGTAACTGGCTGATGATGGAGTTTGTTCCTGTGGGGATCTCAGGAGAATGCCCAGGCCCCCTCCAGCACCGCGGGCACTGTGGACCTCGGGCTGGCAACAGACTGCTCTGCTCCAGCTCTGTGCCAGCAGCACTCATCTGAAGCTGCCGGTACAAAGCCGTGGCTCTTTTATGGATTACTTGGGATGCTGTTTTGGGGAAATCCTTGGAGATGAACTGGCCTGTACTCTGAGGTGTCAGCTTGAACTCAATTCAGGGCAAATACTGTCTCAAAACTACTTCGCCTTCCTCTCAAAATCTCCCCATCGCAGACTTTCCTAGTAACGCCGTCTCCACGCTGAAACAGATTGGCAGGTTGTGGTGTTTTCCCAACCACAACCTTGTCTGCTAACTGCTGACTACTGCCGTGAAAGGGTTTGAGTAGTCATCCCGAGGCCTCGCTGGCCCTTCCTTGGCCACGGTGACAGCCCTATGCTTGGTTTATAGAAACCAGACAGAGATGGGAGACACAGCCAGCTCCCTGGGCCAGGCCTCTATGTGGCTACAGCTGCTGCTTGCTGGGAGCTTGCAGCTTGTGGAATTCAGCTCTGGCAATGGTGTCAGCAAGAGGTGTGGTGTGGGGACCCCTACAGCATCTTATCAAACCCACACTAAAGTCCTCAATAGCATGACTTTACTTAGTGAAAAGTGGAGGGGAAAGCGAGCAGGTACAGTATGTGCTTTATACTTAGATTGACTCCTAGAAATTGAATCAAAAAACATCCTGTCACCAACTGATCAAATAGAAATTCATTTCCCATAAGAATGATTTTATATTTGAGAGGTATGTCCCTAAAGAAAGACTTGGATAACATGCAACTCCAGCAACTCTAGTGACGGTGTGTCTGCAGTCAGCACTCACTAATCCCTAGCACCATGGTCCTACTTGGCTCCACTGCTCATGTCACCAGCAACAGGCCTACCTCCCTTTTCTTTATCTGATATAGTCTGCTTACTTATGACTTTAGTGTCTCTTTTAGATGGTTCTTACTATCTCAGTACTTCTACTTATTGTTTTCTCTGTGTAACTTTACATATTTACCTTCCACTATCAACTCCCCAAATCCTCTCTCTCTCTCTCTCTCTCTCTCTCTCTCTCTCTCTCTCTCTCTCTCTCTCTCTCTCTCTCTCTCTCTCTCTCATAGAGAAAGTCTCATTGGACCAGTTAGCCTTCATCATTCCTCTTGGCCACCTTTAGTTTACAGACTGTCAGCCAATTTAAGGTTTGCTGTTAGCTGTTCTTAGTTCAGTTACTTGTTCCTGATTTAACCTCAATTGATCCAAATAGCTCATTTTAGGTGATTTTTGCTGAACTATCCCCTTAGAAGGGTATTATGGGAATGACATTCTTTCTAATGACCAATATACTAATTCCTCCCTTCAGCAGGCTAACTTGGAACTTTATTAACTTGCTTTTCATACAGTACACACTTCACTAGAAACTGATGCAATCGAATTGCCCTTAGCAAGGATTGTTATGTAGAGACAATGGTGAAGACAGCCATCCTTTACTGGGACTTGAATACATTAATAGAGCAGAGAATGTGTGAAACATGGGATACTAGAGAAAAGCAGGTGGTTATCATATATGTAACCCAACTGTTCTGGTTATCTACTGCTACCTAGAAAATCATCTCAAAAGTCAGTAGCATCAAGTAACAACCATTTTATGCTACTCAAGATTATGTGGGGCAGGAATTTGGATAGGACACTGTAGATGGCTTCTGTCTGTTCTACAGTATCTGGAGCCTCATCTGGGAGTGACTAGAACAGCTGGGGACAGAAATCATTTGGAAATTTCTTCAGGCAAATGACTGGCGTCTAGCCTGGGATGACGGGAAGGATGTGCTCAGCTGGGACTGTCAACCAGAACACCTACACACGGCCTTTCTACAGGGCTCAGATTACAAGAGCAAGCCAGTGAACAAAGTGGAAGTCTCATGACCTTGCATGACCTAACCTTGGAGGTCATATAACATCACTCCCACCAGACTCCATCGGTTAAAGCAGGCACCAGCCCACCCAGATTCATGGGGAGGGGACATAAACCTCACTTTTCCATGGGAGGAATGTGGCAGAATTCATGGCCTTGTCTTATAAAAGCCACCCCAAGGATCAATGTTCCCTTCCCCTTGAGGATCACCTCCCTCTGGTATGCTTAGGAAAGGAAGGTTATCTCTATTAGTTCCTAAATTGTCTTATAATACCCAGATGCTCCTCCACAAAGTGTGTCTTTTCCAATGCCACTAAAGGTCGCTACTCTCCTTGTTGAGGATCTAGATGTTCAATAATGGTAGTGGTTTCAATGTTGCGATTCTGCTATCTTTTCAAGGGTCTCTCTAGAGGGACAAACAACATAAGTTAGGCCCCATTTCTCACTCCCCTTGACATAATTCACATTGGTGTTGATTATCAGAATTTGTGAAAGACTGTGAGAACCAGAGGAATAACAATATGTGAAGAAAGGCATTTAAAGCTATGTTATGGTCACAACTTTATGGCTAGATTACAAATGAAAAGTTTCCAATTTGTTAATAGGTTACAAATGAAAAGTCTCTGAGTTGCTAACTAGAAGTATCTCACTAATTGATCGCGTAGGCTTGGCAAAAGGCACAAATAAATATTTATTAAGTGATTGAGTTAAACGATTTAATGGTTGAGCTGCTATTTGAATGAATGAATGCATAGATGAGAAGGATGTAAGAAAGAATTATAAGAAATGTCCTGGTTTAAAGCACTTCTCATTAAAACATGTCTATCTTAGTTGCTGCACCCAAGCATTATCATGAATTTGATTTCCTTTTTTTATATATAACATTTTTGGTTTATAACTTATATGACTTTCAGTTTGTAACTTTGATATTGAGTCCTCATCTTTTTTTTTAATATATTTTATTGATTTCTTACAGAGAGGAAGAGAGAGAGAGATAGAAAGTCAGAAACATCGATGAGAGAGAGACATCGATCAGTTGCCTCCTGCACACCCCACAGTGGAGATGTGCCTGCAAGCAAGGTACATGCCCCCGACCGGAATCGAACCTGGGACCTTTCAGTTTGCAGGCTGACGCTCTATCCACTGAGCCAAACCGGTCTCGGCTGAGTCCTCATCTTCTGACAGGATAGCTGTTTAAGTCCTACACAATAATACAGAAATAGTACTAAACTTCCCCATTGGCCTTTAAAAGTCCAGCTTTCTATTTATATTTCTATCTACCTGGGTGCAAATCTCTGCTCTCCATATGGGTGGTAGTCGTGATCCTGGATGAGGCTCAGAGCTGACAGTGCTGCTCTTCCCTGGATCAATGGCATTTCTGCTGATGAGTTCCCTGCTGACTCCACATCCATTCCCAAGGCCCTTCTCTCCTACCTGCCTCCACTCTAAAGAATGGAAAAAAACTAAATACTTGCTCTCACAGCCTCCCTCAAAGCTAGGGTTGGTCATGAGACAGAGTTGGAGAGAATGAGATACAAGCAGAAGACTTTCTATTCAGTTGTTAGCATTCAAGTGATAAAAGGGCCAGATGTTGTTAATGTCATCATCTGCTATTTTCCATGCCTTGAATGTGGATGTGATGGGTGGATGTGTTGCAACCATCTTGCAATAGTTGAACAACAAGCTGATGTTCTGAGATAAAAGGAGCCCAGGTTCTTATTAACATAGTGACCAGCTCTGGACATTGCTTACTTTAGGATTACCTGTTGTGTGAGTCAAGTAAGTCCCTGCTTGTTTAAACTCTCATTCACTGGGCTTGCTGTTAATTGTGGCCCAATGCATTCCTCACTGATAAAGCTAAAATAGGTTATTTTCAGTCTGCTTCTTAATCTAAATCTAATATTAATCTATATATGAATCGAATATTAACATAAATACTTTAAGAAGGGACCCGAATTTAAGAGGTAACAGCCTTTCCTGTTTGCCTACCTTGTTTTTGTGATGAGACCACAAATACCAATTTATGAAGAAGCTACTTCAGATATTTATAAATCTAACGGTGACTCAGCCCTTCCATTTTATATCGGGGCAAACAAACCAACCCATGTTATGTTTCTCAGATTTTATCACATTAGAAGTTTTTACAAATGTGACTCATATTTTAGCAAAGTAGAATTATCCCCTTCCCCAACTTTTATTTGGTCTAAGACCTAGACTCTCTCTCCCAGTTAATGTCAAGCTATTTAGCTATTTTAGAGTTAACTAATTAATAACATACCCTATCAGCAAACAACATTAAACGTTCAGGCTCCTACACTGTGATTATGTATCTATAACAAACAAGAAGGGTAGAATAATAAGTCTTTTGGACCATCATCCAACTTTAAATGAAACTGTTTAGACTATGACTATTAAATGCTAAGTGAAAATGCAGAAATACTTCCAAATTCACTTCATGCAAAGCCTTCAAAATGCTTAGCTCTTTTCATCTCTAGGAATCAGAGGAGACTAAAGCTTTGACTAAAACCATGAAGTGAGCCCTTCCACCTCTGTCTCTCTTCTTTCTCTTTGCCTTTTCCCACAGAGCCCAATGTTAATAGGTTGCACATGCTGTTAACTGAACCTCCGTTCCTCCCCAAAGTCAACACAGCCAAGACGCCCTGCCTTTCGGCATGTCTCCCCAGTTCCTGGCTTGGGTTTCATGTGATCTGAAGCACTCTCACATGAAATCGGGAAGACTGCAGTGCAGCACTGTGGAAAATGTGAAACATCAGGCATACGACGTATTTTTCAAATCTGGACTCTGTAACCGAAACTTGGCTTGTTTGCCGTCTGGCTGATAAGGATGGATGAGGGATGGAAGACTTTGCTTTGCTGTCTGTCCAGCAGAATCTGAGCATTGATCTTAAAAGAGATGTGGCAAATGAAAGGGGTGATGAAACTGGACAGTCTTTGGTGTCCTACCTATTTGTAATCTTTGCTAACATTGGAGCTGCCTGGACATCGAGATGGACCAGGAGCTGGATATGGAGAGGAGGCAGGTGCAGAGTGGCCAGATGTCAAGCTCCACGCAGGTCAAGGCCTCGAGAAGAGTAGTGACTGCGTTATGTCTGTGGCGGGGAAATATGTCTGTCTGTGGTGGCTATCTCTCTGGAGAGAGAAGGGGCTACTCAGCTGAAAAATGGCCTTATCTGTCGTGAGCAGGCCTACTGTTTTCAGGCATTCACATATGCTTTTTGTCCGGAAAAAAATTCGTGCTTTTGACCTTTCAAGATGGGTAGCATTGTGCAGAGTATTTTCATCAGTTTGTGGTGTGTCTGCTTTGCCTCTGCAGAGGCAAAATGTCATATCTGTCATGTCTGTTCAGGGTTTTACAGTCTCTTATTGATTACTCTTTACAGACCCATGAGGGAACCGGCATCTATAAACATGAACTGGCAAGCTCATGTTTTATTTAGTTTACCTGAGTGCACTGGGCTTCTTTACTCCTGACAATTTTTCTTTTGCATAGTGTGAGGATGGCTGTTTTTCCCAAATATATTTGGTGGCCCACTCATATTTAATGATATTATGGAAGTCATGAATTTTGACCATGACCCTTAAAAAGAAATATAATTTACATCATAACCTGGTACATCTTCAGAATCTTTTACATGCACTGCACTCCAATATTTTCTGCTTTACTCTGTATTATTTCTGAAAAGGTGGTCATGACCACTGAATTTATTTTATGACTCACCAAGGAGTTGCAACTTGCAGTTTAAAAAACATTGAGATAGCCTAACTAATATTAAAGGGAAAATAGTAATTTTGAATTAGACGATGTTTTTACACTACTGAAAGTAATGATGTAGAACTAAATTCATTGGCGTTAAAAATTATCCATGCTATTATTTGTGATAGATAGACCTATAAGATGGCTCCCAATTATTCCTTTTTCCTGGTTTTCACACCCTTGGCTGGTTCCTTCCTCTTGAATATAGATTGGGCCCACTGACTTGTTACTAATTAATGGAATACAGGAAAGTGATGGGACATCATTTTGTGACTGGTTTCGAAGACAGTGACATGCGCTCTCTGGCTGTTACTGTCTCTGGATCTTCTCCTGGTAGTTTTATCTATGCAGTTCAACTGGAGAAGCCTATTTGGCAAGGAGCAGCAGTGGCTTCTGACTCATTGCAGGTCATTCCCTAGCTGAACCAACACATGAGACCACTGTCCTAAAAAATACCTCAATTACAATTTTAAATGAGATCCTGAGCCAGAGAGTCCAGCTCAACCTTGCCTGGAGTCCTGGCCTATGGGAATAGAGATAATGGCTGTTTGCTTTAAAGCAACTAAGTTTGAGAGCAACTTATCATGTAGCAATAGATAACTAGTTCTCTTGGCTTTGAGACAAGGTCTTCTTACATTCATGCACATAATGAAAAAGTTTTTGCTTGGATTTATAACATTAACCTAGTCATTGATAAAGAAGCTCTTGAAAGTTGCTTCTGAAAGTCAATGACTAAAGATTCCTTCAGCACAAAGAAGATGGAAAGCTTTGGCATTATCTGTAATTTTAGTGTTAAGCATTAATTTATTACAGGAGCACTCCAGTTGAGAATATTTAGGGAAAGACAATGCTAGATTGCTTGACTTGACAAATAGGGGCTTTCTGAACCACACAAGTCTAAGACATTTATGAATAGCACAATTGTCTGGAGAGCAGCATGTATAAGCTTCCAAACACTGGAATGCCACAGCATTTAGTCCTTGGCTATCTTCTCTTTTCTACCTACACTCACTACCTGAGTGATCTCAGCTAGTCTCATGGGTCTAAATTATCATCCAATGCTGATAAAAACCTAAAAATATGTCTCAAGTCTGGACTTTCCCCTTGAATTCCAGATTTGTCTCTCCAGCTGCCTACTCAGCATCTCTATTTGGATGTCTAACAAGATTGGAAACCTAACACATCCGTCTTCCAATCCTCACCTCCTTCCCACTCTCTTCCCTATCTTAAAAAAAATGATGATTGCATTTTCTGGTGGTCAAGCCATAAAATCTTGGAGTTATTCTTGATTCCTGCCTTTTCTTTCACAACCTACATCTAATCTATTAGCAAGTACCATTAATTCTTCCTTTAAAATAATTCAGGATCTGGCTGCCTTTGCCTTTAACATCCTTCCTAACTGGTCTCTCTGCTTCTGCCTTTGCCTCCATAAAGCCCATTCTTAGCACAGCATCCAGAGGATCATATTAAAGCAAAAGTCAGATCCCATCACCTCTGCTCACAAGGCTGCAATGGCTCTATCTCACTAGTATTAAATGCCCAAGTTCTCACAAAGGGCTCATGAAGCTTAATTTAACCCTCCGCTCCTTCCACGCTGACCTGTCCTGTACTGCTGTCACTCTGTCCTCTCCCTCTCCAGTCCTGCTGGCTTCTTCTTTGCAGGTTTCCATGGCAGCTGCAAATTCTTTTCCCTTCAGATACCCACCTGGATCATTCATTCAGTTCTTTGCTCAAATATAATTGGGCTTCCTTGGTGAACTTATTATAAATTGTAATCACCTGTGCCTTGCTCTCAGAACGCTCTATCATTGTGTTTTTCTCCATACCACTTCCACAGCATAAACTTACACTGAAATGTCATACCTACCATTCATTTATTGCCTGCTTCCCAACTCTGCAGTATGAACTCCAGAAAGGTAGGCATTTTTTTTTATTCTTGGTGCCTAAATCAGTATTTGGTTCTGACCAGACATTGCTAATTAATTGCTAAGGGATTGGATAAAGTCCCTGTCTCACTAGCCTTCCTTTGCTTTTCTAGCCACATTACCAGTATTTATCTGACCACCCCCAAGCACCAAAAGCTCAGGAGAAGCCAGCATGCAGACTGGTCATGGGAAATAATTACACATTCTGTCTTTAATTGCAAATCACAATTGTGTCGAGTCTACTTTCCTATAGGCATGACCTTATTTGTTTCATCGTTTGCCTTATATGCCAAGCACCTGGAGGGAAGAAAATCCTCTGGGGTCCCAACGGTTTGCAAGGATTGGAAGAATATTAAATCCAAAAGCGATCTAGTCTATGATTAATAAGAGCAATATTTCTCCATGCAGGAGACAAGAATACACATGTTAGAAGAGAGTAAGTCAAATTATGGAATAATAAACCTTTGAAAACTGGGTTTTAGAAACTTTTTTAGAGCTGACTCATCATTAGACTTTGAAAAATCTCATGACACCCTGTCATTAGCAAGTAGTGGCTGCCTTAAAATATGTTTGTGCTTTCTCCCCTAGACAGGACTGTTTATAAATAATACTAGAATAGATTAATATCAAAAGACCTGCCCAAATAATGGAAAGGAATGCTACAGAGCGAAGCCAGAAGCCATGGACACTGCAGCTGCATTCCTTTCTGAAGGCATCATGCTCTAGGGGAGGAACAAAGGCCCGCACTGAATTAGAGATGGGGTGGCAATCAGAACCTTGAATTTCTTGGCATTCGCTAGTTTGAGGCTTAACCTTCTGAATACTTGAGTGTAATTACATGTGGTTTCTTAAAAGAACCTCAAACAAAGCAAACCATTTAAGGAATGTCTTAAAAGACAAATCATTGAGAGGAACTAGCCCTTAGTTCCTCCAAAGCCGCATCTACCTTTAGAGAGATTTCTCATGAATTGCCAGAATTTTCAATAGCACAAAGGACAATAATCCTATGAACTCAAATTTCTCCTGACTCATAATATCCAAACTACCCAAAATGTTCTTTCCCAATAATTTTCTTGAATGCATAATTGTAAAGCAACCATTAGCTTTGAAAAGATGCAACCAGACCTGTTACTATGGAGCCTGAAAGAAAGCAAATGGGGGGCGCCCAGGGGGTTCAGGGGTGGTGAGCATATTTTAAGAAAGAAGTTTTAATAAAAGGATATGCGTAATAGTACAGTATTCCAATTATGCAATCACTTGGGAAGGGGCTAATTGAGTGTTTAGAACTGTATAGATTTTCTTTTCTGACCTGTGCCTCATTCTTAATAATATTAATATCTAATATTTATTGAGCACTTTCTATATGTGAGACAAAGTGCTTTACATGATTACTTCACTAATTCTTCTGGCAGTTCTAATAAGCTAGAGACTATTATCATTCCTATTTTTACCTGAGAAAAAAGGGAAGGGGGTAGTAAGGTTAATTGATCTACCCAAGTTATTCTACTATGTGCATTGTGGACCCGGTCCATACTCCAGTCTATATTAAATACCCAGCTGCTTCAAACCCCCTTTAGGCCACCGGCCTCCCTTGTGATCCAAGATAATTGCATTGAGCTGCTAATGGCACTTCTGCAATCCCCTCCTTCCCAGGAGGGTCTGGATGGAGCCAATTCCACGAGGCTCCACTCTCTGGAAATAGTCGGTGGTCTAGTCTCCAGTGCATTTGTTTGCATAGGCCTTGAACCTAGTGACACAGAATGTGCGAATAGACTTGTCCCTCCTTCAGTGGCCAGCAGACGGCTTTAATAAGTGGGGGTGGAGCCAACACTTGTCAGAGGCCCATCTGGTTTTGGAATAGTATTTCCAAGGATAAGATTAGATCCTTAAGGATTTATTCTAATACTTTGCATTCCCAAAGCACAGTCCTGTGGTTTCATATCTCTCTCCATACCCCCAGAGGTCATTCTTCTTCTGCTCTGTTTGTGGCCCCAGAGGGTGATTAACTGACACTGGGACTTGGGATAGTAGTGGAAGGCCAGGTGGGCGAGGACCAGCTTGTTTCCTGGCACGATGTCCCACGGCATTGGCTGGGGCTCTATTTATGACCCATCCTCACTCACAGGGGAGAGATCAGTGCTTGAAAGCCCACAATGTGTGTGCAGATGTTTAGGTGGGAGGGGGTAGCATCGATGAGCACCAAAGAATTCATTAAGCGTAGGCACATACACATTCATATTGTAAGCGGTGAGTCGGCTAAATATGGGGATCAGATCTTAAGCAGAATAGACACAGGTCCTGGCTTCCTGGTATTTTCAGTTTACTAAGTGACAGAAACAGAGAAGGAAAACTGTAAACCGTGGCCTGTGCTTTGAAGGAGAGAGGCCCAGGGTGGTAAGGGGATAAATTAGGGAGATCAGTGTAGGTTTCTTGAGAACTTGAGGCTTTTGAGCTGAGATCTGAAGGAGGAGAAGACGTGAAGCAGATAAAGGGGAAGAAAATGTTTCTGGGCCAGACTCCAAAGCCAACCACGGCCACGTGGCGGACAGAGTGTGGCACAAACCTCTCTCTGACTCCGGGGAAGTCGGAGTAGAGCAGGAGGAGGCGGTAGCATCCTCTTGGCCCACACCCTCTCCAGAGCTGTCATTTACATGGGTTTTCTCTCCCCTCTGAGGTTGTGGCCACTGGTAGTTAAGAGCAGCCATCAGGAGCCCAATAATTGAGCAAAGCCAATTTTGTCTCCTTCAGAATTAGCTCCTGGAAGAGTCAATCTTATAACCCTGCTCTTACAGAGTTTTTAATTACTCCTGAGTGTCTCTTCCAACCTGTTACAGGAAGTGCTTCCTTTTTAAAGCCATGATCTGGTTGGAGAAACTGCTGATGCAGAAGTAGTAGCCAGGCCCCCATTTTCCCTTGCCAGCCATCCCAGTCTCAGCCCCTACAGCCAGGGCACACACCACTGACACCTCCGGGAGAATGGGAGGAGGGCTCCTGGAAGGGACTGGGGAAGTGGCAGTTCTCTCTCTGTGACAGAGAGGGCCACCAGGGGCACTCACACAATCCCTATAACACCTTCAGGAGACAGATGCCTTGACTTGGCAACTGGCAAAGCGTTTCTTCAAGAAATTTTCAATCTACCCCTCTCTCTGCATTCATAAGGTTAGAGAAGCTCAGGGATTAACATCCTGGCCAACAAAGGCAATTGGATTAGGCCAGTGGTCAGCAAACTGTGGCTCAGGAGCCGAGGTTTGCTGCTCTGTTGACTAACGAGTTTGCCAACCAGTGCCTTAGGGGAAAATACTTAAAAAAAACATTTTAATAATGTACGAATTTCTTTAACCTGAATTCAAAACTTCTGGGTAAAGGTAATGCTTCACATGCTTCCTCAAGAATCCTTTCTGAGCATTTAACAGCCAATCTGGTTTTATTTCCCTGAGATGGGGCTTAAACACAATTCAGAAGTAAAGGCTGCAACCCACAGACTTCAAGCTCCTTTCACATCTGAGACATTAATGGCTTATGTACACCTACATCCTACATCAGAAGAAATAGCATATCCAAGGGCAAG
This sequence comes from Lasiurus borealis, assembly GCA_004026805.1. NCBI lineage: Eukaryota > Metazoa > Chordata > Mammalia > Chiroptera > Vespertilionidae > Lasiurus > Lasiurus borealis. The sequence goes on along the minus strand of PVJN01014518.1, from coordinate 11,808 downwards.
ACTCAGACACTGTACAGAACTAGCATGCTTGCCCAAGCTAATCATCTTTGTCCTTGTTCTCTGTTAGCTGGAATGACCACACTTGGAGCAAAGCCAGTTCTTGTGACACCAAAGTGTGGGGAGCTTAAACCCAATAGCTAGAGCAGCCCTCAGCAGGGGCTTGAAGAATGACAAAGACATACCACCTCCCTCAATTTCCCAAAGAGAAAAATGAAACAAATGGAAAAATAACTTGCAACTGATATCATGATAGAACCATATGCAAAAACATCAACTTCAATGGTGAAATAGGTTCCTATTTATTCTCAAGACTAGAGGCCCGGTTCACAAAATTCATGCACTAGGGGAGAGTGTGTCCCTTAGCCCAGCCTGCACCCTCTCCAATCTGGGACCCCTCTGGGGATGTCTGACTGCCAGTTTAGGCATGATCCCAGTATTTGGATATCCCTCTCACAATCTGGGACTGCTGGCTCCTAACCACTAGCCTGTCTGCCTGCCTGATTGACCCTAACTACTTCTGCCTGCCAGCCTGACCACCCACTAACTGCTCCCCTGCTGGCCTGATTGATGCCTAACTGCTCCCTTGCCCCCAATTGCCCCCAACTGCCCTCCCCTGCTGCCCTCCCCTGACAGCCTGGTCGCCCCCCAACTGCCCTCCTCTGCCAGCCTGGTCACCTCCGACTGTCCTCTTCAGCTGGCCTGGTCTCCCCCAACTGCCCTCTCCTGCCAGCCTGATCACCCACAACTGACCTCCCTTGCTGGCCATCTTGTGACAACCATCTTGTGATAGCCATCTTGTGATGATGTGGGTGTGGCCATTTTGTGACAATGTGGGGGATACCATCTTGTGATGATGTAAGGCATTGTGTGAGGGCACTAGGGTCATCTAGGCTTTTATTAGTATAGATGGGAAGAAAACCACCATCACTGTACCCTTGTGATCTGTGACCTGACCCCTGTCAGATAGGGTAGGAGGGAGGGCACAAAGTGCCTTCTGCTGTGGGCCATGCCTCCTCTCAGTCTCCCTGAGAGACTGAACACGTTCTTACCACCTGGCTTAAGACCCAGCTCTCTAATACCCACTTCTACTCTCCTGATGAAAGGACAAACGTTTTGCCATTTTGGGATATTGATTTTAAACTGTTTATTAGGTAACAAGACTCAGAAAGAAACTTTGAACCTCCCCTCTTTCCTGCCAAAGAGATTCAGATGGAGAAAGCTAATCTAGAATGTTTCCCAGGCTCAATTTGATTTAAGTGTGGTAAGAAATAAGGCTTCAGGCCAGGGCCCTGTTAGCTAGATACCCTGTGTCTCATTGTTTCTGAGTCACAGAATTTGCCTTTTATGTGTGTTCCACTCTTCCTCAACTCCCTGTATACTGCCCATTCTCACTTCTAACACCTTATTCCTCCCTTCCTTTCTCCTTTGTCCAAAAATGTCTTATAAGCCCAATGTTGGAGTTCTCATGCCTATGTGAATTGTCCATGCACATGTATTAAACTCTGATTTTCTCCTCTTAAACTGTCTTGTTTGTTAGCCTAGCCTAGAACAACTTAGAAGGTGGGAAGAAAAAGTACTCATAGTTTTTGAGGCCCACACCCCTTTGTGGCAAAAACCCTTGGGTGTCCGTTTGCTTGCATAACAAGTTCTACACTCTCCTTTCTCCTCACCCCCTTCCCACTCCTAACTTTTGCCCTTGAAGTCAGTCTCTGCAGGCTTCCTGATTCCAGTGGGACCCAGACTTGACTAAGGGACACTCCCCTGGACGCCTGAGGCCCTCAGAATCCCCATCAGCTGGGCTGGGTTCCTTCATTTCCAGAAGCTGGATGGAGATCAGTGAGGGCAGCTGGGCTAGGGCTGCACCCACGGGTCTCTCCGGATCACTACTTCACTGCCTGAGGTGCAGATCTACTTCATTGGTTGTCAACCCAGGCTGCACATTAGAGTTGCCTGGGGAGCTTTTAAAAACTACTATTGCCCCGGCCCTTTTGAATCAGAGTATCTGGAGCTAAAACTGGGAAAGGGACTTTTAAATGCTCTCCAGGTGATCCTCATCTGCAGCCAGTGTTGAGAACCAATGATTTACTCTCCCCTAGTCCACACCCTCTTCCCTAAATCTGTTAGGACACAGGGATTGATCTTGCTCATCTATTCTCTGGCTTCACATGACAACATAAGCAATAAATTTACCAATGTGAATCCCAGCCAGGAGAGGCAGAGTGGTGGTGGGGGAGAAGGAGTTATGCTCCCACAAGCTTTGCCACCCCCCAATTGGCCAGACCTCCTTAACTGAGAGATGCTGCTCCTAGAGGCATTTTCTTTTATCATGGAAATAACCAGCGTTTCAGGAAGCCTTCCAACTCCATGCATGCAGTTCTTCCTGCAAAACCTTTGAACACCAAGCTTCTTAAAAAAAAATAAAATAAAAAATAAAAATAAAAAGGTTACCTCACTTGGACAAGCTTCTTACCCATGACCATGGCAGGTGCTTATCAGTTCAAGTCACGGGGCCTGATCTGCCCTTAGTGAGATGACATCAGGCTTCTCTACCCCAGGCACACTTATCCCTTTGCTCTCATGCCGCTTGGACTTTACAGGCCCTCCCAGGAAATGTCTAGTCCAGGCAAAGGGAGAGACAGGGACTGTCACTGGAGGTTCACCTCTGCTGTGACGGCTCCAAGAGTGTCTCTTGCTAACCCAGTAGCAGTGGATCCTTGTTTTAAACAGTATGAGAGGCACAGTGGGAAATCAATCTATTTAGATAGTGGAAAGAAACCAATTGGTGGAACTCAAACTTCCTCTAACTCTTAGGCAACCATAGATGACATTAGAGAAATGTTGTGTGTGTGTTTTTTTTTTTTCTTCTTTATTCCTTTTTTGTGCCCCTCCCAACCCCAACCGCTTTGCTGAGACATTTGTTCCCACAAGACCATATTGTATTTCAGATCAAGAGATTAGATTCCAGTTGGGGTTTAAACAAATCTCCCGAACAAACCCAATTTATTTGGCCACATGTTTTCAGGATGAGCTCACATGACATCCCAGCAAATGTCACCTTGAATTCTGTCATCTGCTCATTCTGCGGAGCGTCTGCTTCTGAGAGAGATGAGCATTTTCATTCCCTGGCAGTGCTGGTCCCAGGTCACAGCTATTTTGGGCAAATGTCATTTTCCAAATCTGCCACCACAGGGTAAAATATACATGGTCTAAACTAACAGCAAGGTGCCGGCTCTGTCCTTGGGGTGAGGACCAGCCATGGGGGGCCGATGCAGCAGGGAGATGGGGCTCCACGCTGGAAGTGCCTGCTGGCCACAGTGCTTGGAAATGCTGCCTGCAGCTCCTTTGGGCTGGAGGCCAATGTGCCCAATTCTGATAAGTGTTCTCACCCAAACTTTTTCAGAAAGAGCCAGTTTCAAAATTTAAGAATAGGGTTCAGGTCCGTTTGCTATCATAACAAAGTATCACAGTGCTGGTGGCTTAAACCACAGAAACTCACTGTCTCCCAGTTCTGGGGTCCGTGGTAGACCAGCAAGGTGGGCTTCTTCTGAGGGCTGTGAGGGCAGGATGTGTCCCAGGCTGCCTCTGTGGCCTGTGGATAACTGACCTTCACATCATCTTTCCTCTATGGCTGTCTGTCCCTGTGTCCACATTTCCTCTCTTTATAAGGACAGCGGTTGTATTGGATGAGGGCCAATCTCATTTTAACTTAATTGCCTCTCTAAAGACTATCTCTGGTAGGGCCATCTTCTCAGGTACTGGGGGTGAAGGCTACAACGTAATGTTTTTGGGGAGGAGAAGACACAATTCAACTCATAATAGAATTTAATAATAAAAGCTAGTATTTATTGAGCGTTATCCTCTAAATTTAGCATTGCTCCAAGTGCTTTATGTCGATTAATTAATTAGTTAATTAATTAATCTTCACAACCCTGTCCACAGGCTGGTGTATGTAACAGTGAGGAGAAGGGATATTCACTTCTTTATAAGCTTCGTGACTCCCATCTTACAGGTGGGTTGTGCTAATCAAGGTATTTACTACAAATACTGCTTTTGTTTGGTTCTGTGTTTTAGTTTGAGGAGGAATAGCTTGACCAGAGGTATATCCAGAGCTCCATAATGATGTTCTCTGTTATCACAGAGGCCTGCTGAGTCCTCCCTCCGTGTTTTAAAAAAAACTGCCAGCAGTGACTTTTTCAGTCCAGGAGACCATCTCGAACATTTTCAAAGCAGGGCATGAGGCTGATGGAAACTGGCTCCCTGACCAGCATGAACACATGTGGGGCAGCTTTGATGTGACGGATGGGGTAGTGTTTGCTGATAGGCCTGCTAATAATCCAGATGATGTCATTCTTGGCAGGACCCAGAGAGAGCAACAAGAGGCCAGCGGCTCTCCTTGGCTGATAAAGCCCCTCCAGGGCTCCTTGCCTTTGCTGTTGCGGAGCAGATGCGATTGGAAAGCTCTGTGAGCCCAGCGAAGCGCTCCTCCCTCCCAGGGATGAGAGTTTTTGTCGAGAAACTTTGGGTCACTAGCTGGTTTACATAAATCCCTTAGAAAGGTTTACACTGCCTTTGAAACTGTTCCCTGGACCAGAGATTTATACTAGAGCTGAATTAATTCCCAGGGAGGAGTTAGGCCTTTGTGCTAGAATTGTTTCACCCCACGGGAGAACCTGGAGCTCTCCTAACCCTGGGAGTCTCTCCTGGTTGTGGATGGCCAAGGAATGGGAGCGGTGGGGGAAGGGACAGGACTCAGGGCAAGAGGAAACTTCATGGTACCTTTGATTCTAGAATTCTAAAATAAACTCTATGCTCTCTAACATAGAGTTTAGAGAGCATAGAGGAGAAGGGATAGTCACTTGAAGATTCCCTGGGTCCCTTCTACCTTCCTTTTAACTTTAAGGACCCAGGGAATCATCATGTTTCCAAGTGGAGAGGCTAAGAGGTGGTTTTTGCCCCAACACAATCTGGTTCTGGCCGTGTGTGCCATGGAGTCAGCGGACCTACCTCTCTCCAGCTGGCCTGTCATCTTCTCAGTGCCTGCACCTGTGACCCTGTAGGGCGGATGCTTGTCCCTGGAGAGCCCTACCATGCTTGCTGGGAAGCCCTGAGAAAAAGTCATGACCCCAAGGAAAAGCATTCACTGCAGAAATGTAGGACTAACTTGGTGAAAACTAAATACTCGCCCATGACATTGCAAAGTCATTGAACTTCCTTCAAGGGAATAGTAGTTTCTAACTTGACTCAAAAAAAAGTGCATGATTTATAAAATTGCCTAGGAATGCAGGCCACTTCTAGAATGACAAAACATTCTTTTTAGATTCCTTGCAGAATAAAAGGCTTTTACATGGCTGTGACATTCTTAATGATTATTCTGCAGAAATTTTGCAAATAAGTACATTTCTTGGTTTATGAAATAGATGCTAACAGGCTTGGAAAGAGAGCAAATGTTGGTAAAGCAGATGATATTTTCCAGTTGACTTTTATGATAATCAAAGCTCTGTTGTCATGGAAAAAAAATCCATCACTATGCTGAGTTGAAAACATTTGGGAAGAAGGCTGGTGGTTATTTCCAGTTCCATAGAGAGCAACATTCATCCACTCCACAGATACTAATGAAAAGACTACTATCTGCCCGGCAGTATTTGAAAAGCAAGGTGTCTGGCAATGGGCAAAGAAAGACAACTCTCTACTCTTGCAGAGCACACATTCTGGGAGGAGGAGACAGGCAATAAACAAGTGGTAAAATATAGAGCATGTCAAATGATGATAACTGGGGAAAACTAAAGCAGTAAAGGAGGAGAGGGATAGCTGAGGTAGAGGTGGGCATGGATAGGGAAGGCTTCTCTAAGAAGGTGACATTCAAAGGAAGACCAGAAGGAAGGGGGAGGGAGTGAGCCTTTATGGATACTGACATGAATTATCTAGAAAAATACAGCAGCAAATGCAAAGGCCCCGAGACAGAGTCTGTGGTAGTTGAGAAACAGTATAGAGACCAATGGGGCCAGAGAGTGGCGAGCAACAGGGGGCTTGGTGGGGAAAAGGTCAGCGGCAGCCAGCCACCACCTGCTTCCCTTGCCCTTCTTCAAAGTATCTCTCTGCTACTGCCCCTTCCCTTGACACAAACATCTGTAACCCACCACCCCAGAGGCCCAGCTCCACCTTTAGGCCATTACTAACTTCTCTGACAGCAGCCACTGCCAAAGGCCCTTCCAGATAGCAAGAGCCCTCCAACATTACAGTTTCAAAATTTGCTACATATGCCCTACTTTATTTAGTTATAATTGGAAAACAATGCAAGATTTCTCAAATAATTCTCAATTTTCTCTGCTTAAAGTACAACATAGATTTTTTTTTTACCCTACAAGTAGCTTTCAAACCAAATGATATAATGTTGTAACGTTTGGGGATATTGACTCTTAACTTAGTGCAAGAGTGGGCAATATCTCTCTTGGTGATTTTCCTGAAGGTTGGCATCTCACCTTGTTCATCTAGGGCTCACCGTTGTTCAGAGACCAAAGGAAGGTCCAATAAATGGCACGCAATTATTGTCATCCCATTTTACAGAAGAGAAAGTACTAATTTGAGGTTGCCATTTGCTCATGACCATATACATAATTAGTGGCATATTTGAGACTAGTACCCATTTCTTTCTGACAAAATTGGTTTGAGTCTCTGTTTGCAGGTTTATTGTTAGCAATCAGCATTTTGGAATGCATTATTGAAAATAAAACGTTGCATCTACATAACATAGCTCTTGATTTTGCACATTGGAAATTTTATCACATAACTCTGAGGGGATAAATGGGGCACCTTCTTGGGTCCCTGTCTGGTGGAAGCAGAAAGATTTGAGAATCCTCAGGAGAGAGCAAGAGAGAAGACCCTGGATCAGAGCTGGTTCTTGGAGAGACAGTGATGGCAGTTAAAGAAACTGCCTGGGAGGATGAGGGTGACGGAGACACTTGCTATTTATTTTGTGATCAAAAGAGTTGCCACTTACTTCTTTCCTGAGTCTTATAACTTACAAGTATTTGGATGCAATCTGGATACATACAGGACATTTTGGCCAAGGTATAAGTAGCGTCTGGTTTCTGAGTACCAGGAGAACACAGTACTTTCCAGTTAGGAGCCAGGAGAAGAGATGAGCAGGGAGAAATGTGGCAGACACTCTTGCCCCTGAGCGGGCAGAGCAGCTCTGCAGCCTGGTGCTTAACTGAGGATGGGCTGGTGCATTATCTTGGCATGGCTTCCTCCTCTATGAAGGATGGTAGGAAGGAAGAGTGGGAGGTTTAAATCCACCCTGCCATGTCCAGCTCCCACCCTCTCAAACCAATCTGCACCCTTGGCTGTAACCTTTTGGGTAGAAGTAAGGGAGGACACAGTCTGTAGAGCCAACTTCTAGTTTGAATTCTCAAGCTTTCTACATGTGCTGGGCAAGCTTTCTACTTTGCTTATTGTCCATTTTGTAGAAGTTGGTTGCATAATTAAATGATGGCTAAGATCATTCAGCTGATCACTCTACGATTCTATGACATTCTCCCCTTAGGTCACCAGACTTTGTTTGCTGATGATGAAGTTGAATAAAGAGGAGTGAGAAAAGATGAGTGATTTCAGAAAAGCAGGATAGGAGGTTGAGGATTGGGTCTTTACATAACTTTGGCATCTCTGTCACATCAGGTACTTAATCAGGTAATTGCTTCGGCACCTCTCTCTTTAAATCTCATTCCACTGGGAAATGAAATACAGGAAAGGGATCCAAGCCATAGTGGGAAATAAAGTCCTCTTCCCTCCTCCCCCGCTTTTTTTTTTGCCATGAATGAAAATGGACATCCATGTAACATGGGGCTAAATTTATACAGATGACTCAGGCCTCCAAGCCATATATCCTTGCCTAGCGTAAAGTTTCCCAACCTGTCACCCCCGTTTTAAGATGAATGATCCAAGTACTCAGACAGCTAAAATTATCTTGCCCAAACTTACCAATAGTGCCCACTGTTTTACCCAGAAACCACAATTGAACAAAAGCAATCCGGACTGATCGAAAGGCAAACATACTAGTGGGAAAAGTAATGGCACCCTCCTGAAATAGCCTTTTTGAAACCTCTTCAGCTTATAAATAGTGACTAATTTAACTCCATAAAAAGAAATTGGCTCTGGGTCAGATCATTTGTGTCTGCTAGCGGGAAGATGAATTGCATAATAGATCCAGCCAAACACTGTAGCCTAAATATTGGCCCTATTAGAACTGTTGAGCTGAATTTTTCAGGACACAATTCATAACATTCCTCCCCCCACCCCTGTTTCCTTCACTGCATATAAAGTGTCTTTTTCTGTTTCTTAAACTCCAGACAGGAGCCCCCAGAGCGACCTAACCCTCTTTGACATATGCAGTTTTCTGATTTATGGGAATCGTGAAAGATTATTGTACTCAACCTGAATGAAGGTCCTCACTGTGAAAACCTCACAAAGACCGCAAACAGGGATGCCTGTCTGCTGATCCGGGCCTCCCGGCCTTTGACAGGGGCCATTCAGCACGCAGGCTGCAGCCTGGGCATCCCTGGGACTCAGGGGGCTGGTTTTCACTAGGACACTTTTATAGATGAGGGAGCATTTCTGGTTCTATGTAAAGGTTCACTGTAAACACTTGCTCAGTGTGTGTATGGAAAACATTCACACACTTGTAGCGCTGAGCACGGGGAACTGAGCAGGGAGTCCAGGAGATAAAAGTAGCAGGACACTGAGCAGCGCCAACAGGACAACTCTAGCAGATCAGCAGCAGTTGCCTGAGCCCTGAGCAGCTCGTGTAAGAGACAGCAGAGTCAGACCTGGTCTGCATCCCCCGTTTGATCGTGGCCGGAGTCATGATGAATCAAGCTTGGGAGAGACCTAATGAGCGTGTATGGGCATGGGATGTGTTGCCTTGGACAGAACATTTGATCCTCATTGATGACTTCTGCCCCAGGGACAGAGGTGGAGGAAGGGAATCTCCTCCCCAGCTTTCCTTTTTTGTCAGTTTCCCTGCTGAGCCTGGAGAGTGGAGAAAGTCAGAAAGCAGTATGGGGTCGTGGTTCAGAGCTCACACTGTGAGTCTGGAAAGACAAGCACTTTATCCCACGTCCATCGAGGCTTAATGAGCGTTCGCAGTCACGAGCAATGAGCACTTCTGGGCTGGAGCCTAGATTCAAGTTGAACAAGAGAACTTCATTGTTTTTCTTACTAGACCAATAGCACTTTGGCTTTTCCAGGAGGCCCAGGACAGGCCACAAAGTAGAACGGAGAAGGCTCCCAAGAGAGAGGAGCTTTAGGACAGGGAGGTGAAGCTAAGCTTACTTAGACTTTTTACTGTGTTGTAATTCTACTCTTCACCTCTGGAATTTTCATATATGTCTGCTGTTCAGAATACCTTACTGAGGGTTTCTAGAGGGATAGAGAAAAAATAACAGTATCCAGAGTTGGCACCAAGCAAGACAGCAGCTAGGAGCTAAGAGTGATGCCTATGAGCAAGGAGAGAGCAGAGAACTAGTCACTGGGTGAACTGTCTCAGGACTCAATGGGATGTCAACCCCCGGTAGAAAAAAATACTAGAGAAAAGAGGGGTGGGGAGATGGGGTGAATCTGAGCTGCCCATAGGATGTGAGATGGAATAAGGTCAAGCCATTGTAATGGTGTGTAAAGGTTGTGACTTCAGAAAACTAGAAGACTTGGAAGTTATCCAGAAGATAGACACTTGAGTTACAGTATCTTATATAATAAAAGCATAGTATGCAAATTGTCCCCTTGACCAGGAGTTCATCTGGGAGTTCAACCAGGGGGCAGGGCTGGTGGGGGGAAGGGAATGAGGCCCTGGCTGGTGGCAGTGGTGGCAGGCGGGAAGGGTGGTGGCTGGCAGCTGCTAGGGACCCTACCAGTGCACAAATTTCATGCACTGGGTCTCTAGTTACATAATACCTGGTGACCAGGTGTCCTTAGAGCTTTTCCTCTCAAATGCTGGACAAAGGACTCCTGAGATACATGTTGCCTTGTCAAGGTCCATAGTCACACTGTCGGAATCCATTGTGAGCTACCCCAGCCACCTCCATCCTAGCTTTCTCAACAACTGGATCACCATCGTCTCTCCCCCAGGCCACTGTGGTTTCAGAACTTCTTAAGTGGAACCAGCCCTGAGCCAATCACAGCAGCAAATGTCACTCCTGAGAAAGACTCTGTTTCCACCTCGGGTCCAGCTCCTGAGGTTGTCCAACCATTTTCTATTCCCTGTCTTCAATTTCTGAGAAAAAGCACAAAAATGGTCAAGGGGAAGGTATATGAGGCCAAATGAGAAGCGAGGGAAATATAGCAGCCTGTGTGGTTCTGACCTCTTCACTTGGGGAGAGAAGGAAAAGCCGGCTTCTGGGACCTCAGGGTGCTCCTTAGCTCCCCTTCACAGTCCTTCCCCTGGGGAAGTAAGGATGGTTAGAAAGGTAATGCACCTTCTGCCCCCTCGTCCTCTGATCCTCAGCAGCAGCCGTCACAGTGGTGGGGAGAGGCTGGGTTCCAGGACCTGCTAACTTCCAGGCATGCACAGTCAGCAGGGGGGAAATCCAGGCCAGGCGAGACAACCAAGTTCAGTCAAATCTGAATAATTAGTATACAGGACCCACCCTAAGGAGCTCTAGGCTACTTGTAGAAGTTAAAATGAACAAGCCTGTAAGCTGTAGACTCAGTTAAAGTGTAGACAAGCATTGGCAAAGGTCTTCACCTCTTCTTCCTCTGCTTTTAAACACACACACACACATACACTCACACGCACACATACACACTCCGTGCTATTCCCCTGGAGAAACAAAAGCAGTGTGTTCACAGAGCTTAGTGTGCCTGGTTGACACTCAAATGGGCATTTTGTTTGTTTGTTTGTTTGTTTATATTAATTCTCACCCCAGGTTATTTTTCCATTGATTTTTAGACAGAGTGGAAAGGAAGAGGAGGGACACACAGAGAGAAACATCAATGTGAGAGAAACACATTGATTGGTTTCCTCCTGCAGGAGCCCCAGCCAGGGGATTGAACCTCCAACCAAGGTACAAGCCCTTGACTGGAATGGAACCCGGTGCCCTGGAGTCTGAAGGTCTGTGCTCTCTCCCTGCTAGGCCCAAATGGGCAATTTAAAAAATTTATTTGAAAATGTGCTTTCTCTTTCCTGAATTTTCTGTAGAGATCAAGTTACAACAGGACCTTTCAATATAGAGCTGTCCCTTTAAAATGGCTCCAGAGAAGAACTACCTATGTTCATTTTTAATAATGCTTGATAGAAATGTAAAAGGGACATGTCTCCTAGGAAGGCCCCGAACAACTTGTGATGAGAGATCAGCCCCAGCTGCATCACACTCTGGGCTCCGAACCCTGGCTTTTGTTATGAAATGTGTTTGCACAAAATATGACACAAAATGGGTTGTCAGCTGGGATATGACTATTTTTTTTTTGTTGTTGTTGCAGGCAATCCATTTTATTTGCAAGTTCATAGTTATAACTGATGTTCCAAAAATTTGAAATGATCTTAACTTCTTTCATAATCAATATCAGCAGACTCTAGTTTTTGCCTTGAAAACATCCCAGAGGCTAACTTTTTAAAGAGCCTTCCTGCCTTTACTCTGGCCCAAACCTCATCTATCTACTCAGTTAATTCTTTACCAGGAGAAACTTTGAAAATATAAGTCAGACCACCTCATTCTTATGTTCAAAACCCACAATAGCTTCCTATCACACTCAGAATAAATCCACAAAGTCCTTAGGTAGGCCCCCGAGGCCCAGCTAACTCTCTGACTTTCTGTCTTT
>PVJN01014517.1:0-46425 GCA_004026805.1 Lasiurus borealis | reverse complement strand
GGGGCAGTGAGGAGTGACTAGGCTAGCAGGGGAAAATGGGGGACAAACAAGCCAACAGGGGGTGCAGTAAGGGGTGACCAGGCCGGTGGGGGAGGGCAATTAGGGGTGACCAGGTAGGCAGGATGTAAGCGATTAGGAAACAGCAGTCCAGGATTGTGAGAGATATGTCATGGAGTTGGGACTAAACCAGCAATCAGATATCCCATGAGGGGAGGGGCCCTAGATTGGAGAGGGTACAGGTTAAGCTAAGGGGATCCCCCCAATGCACAAATTTCATGCACCGGGACTCTAGTTCCTATATAACAGGAAGGAAAATATATTTAATTAGGTTCACTATTTAATTGAGTTGGCTTTGGAAGCAGGTAGATGGCCAGTATTATTTTACTAAAGCCTTTCACCTGAGGTGTCAGGCGGTGCCCCTGTTTGCAACAGGATTATTGAGGACAGGACAGGCAGAAACTACTGGCCTAGATGGACTCTAAAACCTCTGAGACAAAAAAAAGTACATATTTTGGTACATGACTAACATAAAATAAGATATGACATTTCCATTTTTGGCCACAGTCCTGGCAAAGTCGACCGAATGCCACACGGGAAGGCACAGGGCTGAAGTGGGAGTCTGGTCACTAAGCTCATGTTGAAAGTTTGGAGATAATATGACTCCTATAAAATTCATGTGTCTACAGCATCAAAAAATGAAATGTTTGCCAAATTTACAGAGACTATGTCATTTGTTCCTCTCAATATATTTCCAGTCCTCTCTATGCCTCCACAACAGTGTTATTCTCTGATACTAAAGCTGGAGATAAAATTAAACAAATATTTAGCCAAGTCAACTCTATGGATTTGTATCTTTAAACAATTATGCTCCAAATGCATCAATTCTGCTTTTCAAGTTTATCACTTAAGTCTACTCAACACTACCATTTTAAATGTGAAAGATTAGAAAATCAAACCCCAAATGAACCCTAAAGTTTACAGCAAAAAGGATGGCAGTGATTCCACCTCATATCTTTTGAGAGTTGAAAGAGCAAATACAGAAATGTGATGAATAAACACGGTGCCAACAAAGGAACTATTTTTACGTTATGTGACATTGTTTAGTTTTATTTAGCCCATATGGACAGAGAATATCTTGTTCAATTTCTTTCATCACTTCTCGCTTTGTGTTTTCTTTTGTCTCAGGCTGGTTCTTTCGTTTTAGCCTCTAGATGACTGATAGCAGCTTCCAGGGCTATATTTAGCCAAAGTCACTCACAACAAATAGCAAGTGCCTTCATCCTAGCATCCCAGGGAACAGTGCTGGCGTGTGCTGATAGGTCCACTGTATTCTGATCTCTCAACCAATCTCTGAACAGAAGTACCCTGTTCAGTTTGACTTAGGTTTAAATCATGTGTTCTGCTCCTACAAGCAACAGTAATTAAAGAAATAGGAACTACCTCAAGGTACCAATTTTTCCTACAGCGCTAGGAAAGAAAGAAAACAAATGTTAATGTTGATGCTTCCAGATAGCTACCTGATGTTTATCCATGCATTAACTAGAGCAAAGTGTTGTGCTTTGTATAGTACTTTTAGGCAATAAAACTGAAAAATAGAAGGGGGGGGAAAAAAGACAAACAAAACTCCTTTTTTTTGAGCCAATATTTTAATGCCTGTGAGTTTATTCTCAGAAATTAAATCTCAAATTTAAGTATGGTATTAAAGTATGTAGTTTTGCATGTTTACTTCAACGGAAGAATTTAATAGAGTAAGTTTTCAGAAATTATGATGTATTCTCACATTCAATAACAGGGAAATGGTTAGAAAAATACTCTCTCTCCCCTATGAACCGGTGTATCGAAATAAACTGAGAGACTATTTTCACCTTATTTTATTCTACTTTTTAACGCTGCATATCAACTCCTCCTCTGAAAAATTGCATCTGTAATGAATCCTTACGGAATTGGTAGTGTCACAACTGTCATTTCTCTGAGTCATGTTATTTTAAAGAAATGTTGGTAATCGGCTTTAGAAATAAATAAATGACACAATCATTTAAATGGTAATTTTGAAAACCAATAAGTGAGGAATATTTTGTAATTTGTTAAATTTCAAAAAAACATAAGCTAGTGCGTTGTATATGTATATTGATTACAATCACAAAAAAATATAAAACTCCAGAAATTAATTCAGGTTAGGCTAAAAAAAATGGAGTGATTGTTTTCTCTGCTTTATCTATTCTCTAGTATGCAATATGGACTTAATAATATATTGTCATTAATTTTTAACATCTTTATTTTTATTATATATACAATAACATGAAAATTATTTTTCTCCCTCCTGTATAGACATCCACATGTGTGAGAAAACCAAGTTAATAATCACTATTATTATTATTATTATTATTATCATTATTATTATTATTATTTTGGTTTGGCAGCTCTTTATTCACTGGCATTGCACCTCAAATAGCTTTTGGAACAATCCTGTCCAAAGTGGTGAAATGAGCGATGCCTTCTTTATCCTGTTCCTCGTGTATTTGGCAGGCTCACCTTCTTGTGCCCCCCGGGCTCTGGGCTGGGAAAGGGGGAAGAAGGGACACACTGGGACCTGGGCTCAGTGGGGTGTTGTCCGTTGCCAGCACGGACTAACCCAGTTCCTTTGGGTCTGTGTCATCTACCATGTATTTGAAGGTCACACAGGAATAGTCAATCCCGTAGTAATACCATAGTACTTGATAGAAATAATTAGCTAAAATTCTTTAAAAGATAGTACCTTGTTTGTACATAGACCGATTAACACTAGGTTCCTTTATCATGTTCCCTCACTAAAGAAGAGTTTTATTCAACTAGTTCCCAAAGTGAAGGCAGAAAATTAAAATGTCTGCTTCCCTGATCAAGTGCCTGCTGCCTATTCATGTACAAGGTCTGGAAGGCGATTCCCTTCACACAATCACTCAGCTTGATTGTCCGCTTCTCATTAAAATGATTGCTGCTTAGTTGACTACCACCTTACAGTAATGCCTCGCATGTCCTTGAAGATGGGACATTCCTGGGACAGGTGAGAAGATTGGAGGAGCAAAGTATGAATTTAAGGGAAATCTCTTCATTTCGCTAAATAAAGCCAAGCAAGCTGGGGAAATTAGAATGACTTCCTTTACATTTGTTTTCTTGATTTAAAGGTTATGAAGTAGAAGGAGAAATTAGAAGGAGCAGGCATAGGACATGTAGGTAGGGACCGAGACAAATGCATATCTGATGTAATGCAGAGTTTAGGATTTAGCACACAGGTTTCTGTTGAATGATCTGCAAATGTGTCTGAATGAGATAGCAG
Source organism: Lasiurus borealis (assembly GCA_004026805.1). Classification (NCBI taxonomy): domain Eukaryota; kingdom Metazoa; phylum Chordata; class Mammalia; order Chiroptera; family Vespertilionidae; genus Lasiurus; species Lasiurus borealis. The sequence continues at coordinate 43,112 of PVJN01014517.1, read as the reverse complement.
TGTTTGTTATACCTGCTTACTCTGTTATGAGCACTTTGGTGGAATTTGAGTAAATTATAAATGTGTACACAATTTTTTACTCTCCAAAGAGAATTAGAGTTTGTGTCTCTATCCTTTAAATCTGAGTTTTCCTTGCAAACCTCTGTGTTCACCTGGACATTAGTAAACATGAGAGACATAAAGGCTTGAGTAGTTGTGCATTTAAACTTACACACTTGGTGATATCATGGTTTGATTCCCAGTTAGGGCATATGGCCGGATGCTGTCTCTATTCCCAGCAGGGAACATAGAGGAAAGCAGCTGATTAATGATTATCTTTCATCATTGATGTTTCTATCCCTTTCTCCTCCCTTCCTCTCTGAGATCAATAAAGAATATTTTTAAAAAGATCCAGTACACTCACCAAGATGAATATTGGTTTCCACTTTAACACAGTAATCTAAGTGTACAATTTTATATGATCTCCAGTTATTTTCATCATTGTTATTACTGTCATCTAAAGTATATCCAAATTCCCTAGAAAATTTAGGGCCACAACACCAGATTTTAAAAGCAGAAAAACATAAGCCAAAATAAATATCTATAAGACATCATAATCAATTTATTCTCATACTAAAATCTCTTCACAACTTAAGCATGGCTTTGCAAAAGGGATCCAGAAAATTGAATGTCAAAAATGATAAATCTGGCAATTTGTCCAACTGCTTATTGTTATGGACATAGCACTGCCAATGAAATGAAGGAGGAGAACACCTTTATCCCTGACAGCCTCATTTAGGGAGAAGAGGGTGCACCTGCTTTTCTTCATTTACATTGCCAGGTGCTTTTCTGAATTTACTTAGTATAATTCTTCTTCCCTGCATTGTCACATTTCTTCTTCTTTCCTCCCTCCCTCATTCCTTCATTCTTGAACCTTTCCTGCCATCCTTCTTTTTCTTTTTCTATTCTTTTATTTCATTGTATTAGTCCATGAACATATCTTCTATACTTGTCACAATCTAATACAATCATGCTTCTCCCACCCCATCTACCCCATATAGAGTTCAGGGGATCCATTGTCAGAGTTCTTAGGAGGTACCTAAATATCCTTTTTAAAAAATATTTTTATTGATATCAGAGAGGGAGAGGGAGAGAGAGATAGAAACATCAATGATGAAAGAGGATCATTGATTGGCTGCCCCCTGCACATCCCACACTGGGGATCAAGCCCACAACCCAGGCATGTGCCCTTGACAGGAATTGAGTGCAGGACTCTTCTGTCCACAAGCCTATCTCTATCAACTGAACCAAATGAGCTAGGGCTCTTTATAATGTTTTAGACTAATACTTTTTATGTCTTTTGAATTCCATTCAATAAAATATGTTAATTTTAATCAAAATTATAGCCACACTATGTACTTTTCTGTTCCAGATAATACATTAACATTTTTTTTTATTCTGGACAGATAGACTATTTCCATCTTTGGTTCGATACAGTACCAGCACACTGCTGCATTATTTAGTTTGAAAGCAGAGCATAATGCCACACTAGAAAGAGTACATGAAGCCTCCTACTCATTAGATTAAAATCACAAAACATTACCAGTTAATATTACTAAGAAATAGCTAATACAATATTATTTAATAATTTTAAGAACAAGTAAGTTTTATGTAGACAAAAGAGTGTGTGTTTTTTTTTAATGCTTATTTACATACTAGGGGGCCAGTGCATGAAATTCGTGCAATTGAAAGGGGGTTTTCCTTCAGCCCAGAGTGCACCCTCTCAAATTCTGGAAGACCTCAGGGGGTGTCTGACTGATGGCTTAGGCCCGCTCTTTATAGGGACATCCTTAGTACTGCAGTGGAGGCAAGAGAGGCTCCCGCCACTGCTGCTGTGCTAGCCAGCCATGAGCCCGGCTTCTGATTGAGTGGCACTCCCTCTGTGGGAGCACACTGACCACCAGGGGCAGCTCCTGCATTGAGCATCTGCCCCTGATGGTCAGTGCATGTCATAGCGACCATTTGTTCTACTTTTCGGTTGAATTGCATATTAGCCTTATATAGGATTACCTAACTCATTTTTTTCAAAGAGAAATGAGATTGAAAGAACAATAACAAAAAAACTGAAATAAAATAAAATTGGCTAATTGTTTGTTCTTGTTTTCTGGTGGCCACAATAAAGAGGGGAACTCAATTAAGGATTGGAATCAACATGTGTATAAAATTAAAAAAAAAACAACAAGTTGGACTAAAATGCTTAATTTCTTCATAGATTTTATATTTGGTTTTGTTTTGTTGCAAAATGGTAATTTAACATGGAAAAGGATTTTATGATTACAATAATTGCCTTATGATTTTCTACTATGAATAATTTAAGCTCTTTTACAAAAGATGTATTCTCCATCTACAGGTTCACTGGAGTGTTTTATGTATTATTTTGAAAGCCTCAAAGCAGGAATCACTCCTTTTGTTACCTCACTCTATAGAACATATTAGGTTTGATCGGTAATAAAGGAATCCTTTCTGTAGAATCTCTTATGTAGTTACAAGTCCAAAGGCCTTTTCCTTACATTTTATACTAAGGGGGGATTAAAGTAGGCCACTGAGTGACACTTTCATTCATTATTTTACTTACTGAGATCCAGGTATTCTCTGAGGGACTACAAATATAATACACACAAATATAAAGGCTGTTATATGTGATAGTAGGGAGCAGAAATTATACTAAAAATACATATATGGCAGAAGTGCTGTAGAGAAGAATAAAGTAGGACAATAGGGAGAGGAAGTGGCAGTTAGTGCATAGGGCTATTGCATAAGAGTATTTGTTTTTTAATTGCCCTAATGGTATAAAGAGAAACTTTATTTTGACTCAAGACTATTCCAATGGGTTCAATACTATTGTACTAGGGGAGGGATTTTGAACTCAACTATACTTAGACAAAATGCAGGAGTGGTTTTAAGCAGCAGGGTGAGCTGGTGGAAAAGTGAGGAAAGTAAAAGGAGATTGCTCAATGAGATTAGGCCATTTGTGTTTGTGATTTGGTGTCTATGGGAGTGAGACTCCCATCACAGAAACGGAGGGATAGTGTAACTGACCCAGGTTCTATGGCCTTACCCCAAACAGCCAAACTCCTGACACAGGTGCTGGGGAAAAGCACCTGAGGAGATGGGGGATACTTGTACCAAAGCCCATCTTAACATCTCTGAGCAGGCACAGGCTTTTATAAGATGGGAGAGGGAAAGCAGAACAGAGACAAGGGGCAGAGGCCATGCAGGCAGTGTCCTTCCTGGTTGCCAGATGGATTTTCATAGTCAGCATCTATGAGTTAGCCATTTGGCTTTTTGTCAGTAGATTCTGTGTCTGGGCCATCAAAGTTAACTAGGGCCTTAAAGGTCAGGCTGCCCTAGGTATACACAGGAAGTGAAACTGCTGATTCTTATTTTTGAAAATAATTATACATTTTTAAAATATATTTTATTGATTTTTTTACAGAGAGGAAGGGAGAGGGATAGAGTCAGAAACATCAATGAAAGAGAAACATCCATCAGCTGCCTCGTGCATGCCCTCTACTGGGGATGTGCCTGCAACCAAGGTACATGCCCTTGAACGGGATCGAACCTGGGACCTTTCAGTCCTCAGGCCAACACTCTATCCACTGAGCCAAACTAGTTTCGGCTAATTATACGTTTATTTAATTGTTTTACAAACATTTTTATTAATTTCAGAGAAGGAAGGGAGAGGGAGAGAGAGATAGAAAGATCAATGATGAGAGAGAATCATTGATTGGCTGCCTCCTGCATGCCCCACACTGGGGATTGAGCCTGCAACCTGGACATGTGCCCAGACTGGGAATTGAACCGTCACCTCCTGATGCATATATTGATGCTCAACCACTGAGCTACACTGGCTGGGCATACTTTTAAAAGTTTTATACCTTTCGGAGAAAAATTATCACAGGTAAAACATAATATGCTTCATTCTGAGAAGAAATAAAGGTTCTAATACAAAAGAAAAACACACACACACAAACCTATTCATGAAAACATTTGTCATAAAAATAAATGCCTCATTGTTCTGGAAATATTGTCCCTAGAAAGATATGGTGAGTTTCTACATACTCTATACATTATGTAGTATATTATAAACAACCTCAGGTTCCCATAAAGTATAAAAATGATTTAATGCATTATTCTCTTCAATTACATGAGCAAAAAGTTGTGTGATTTACCCAGTTTTACAGAATTAACCACTTGAAAAAGTTCCATGCCTCAAACCCTCCTTTGAAACCTTAATCTTCTTTTGCTCTTTGACAACCAGCCTCTGAGGCAGCAACCACTGATTGAACACTTTCAACATGGCAGTAAATATTCATAATCCTTTTTATCTGTTATTGTACAACAAATCTACACAGTAGGTGTATTGTGATTAAGGAAAGGAAGATGCAGGTGAATTAAGTAGCTGAGTCTGGGGTGACCCTAGTTTTCTCTCCTCAGAAAGTGTATGTTCCCATCCATGTAAGCATGTCCTTTGTCTGTTCTGTGGGATGGCCCCCACTGACTCAGAATGTAATGGATCTTCTGTGTAGAAACAAGCAAACAATCAGATCCATTTATTTTTATCTTTTAAATATATATTTTATTGATTTCAGAGAAGAGAGAGGGAGAGGGAGACAGAAACATCAATGATGAGAGTCATTGGTCATTGTCTCTAGCACGCCCCCTATTGGGGGTCAAGTGCAAAACAGAGGTGTGTGCCTCCGCCAGAAATCTGTGACCTCCTTGGTTCATGAATTGACACTCAACCACTAAGCCCTACCTGCTGGGCTTATGCCCTTTTTTACAAAGAGAATTTGAGCAAGTTCATCAGTGGTGATATTTTTCTTCTCCTCCCTTAAAATAAAATAATTTATATGTCTTGATACTCTGTCTTAATGATTCTAATGATCTTGAATATAAGTCATTTTACAAAAATACATACAATTAGGAACCATGGGGTTGAAATCTCTTCTTGCCTACTTTAACCTGGACAGCCAGCCAGAATGTTCGGTAAGGGATTTTTTTAAAATTGTATGAAAGTGATCATTTAGTACAGGGCATTTACTGGTTATTCTGAAATCCAGCAGCGGATGCAAAAGCTCATGACACTTACTTTCTCTTTTTCCATCTTATTTACTCGTTTACATTTAAATGGCCTTATGCCAGACAGATCCTCATTTGAATCTGAATTGTGCTGACACCAGAAATATTTGCAAATATTTCTTGACATGTCATCATGCATGTTGTCAATCTACACCTGCACAATTTACACACATATATTCCAATGCTGTTCTCAGCTCAAGCAAGATGCCAAATTACTCTGTCAACATGACAAAGGGTCTAAAACAGTTCAAAAACCTGGCAAGGTTTTTCTTAGTTTTGATATTTCCATTTAATTACACACCAATCTTATATAAACATTCCTTTAAGAGGAATTATACTTACATTAAGATATATTATTTAGCTTTTAGAAAGACAGGAAGAAATTGTCCTTATTTAAAGATGATATTTCTTCTTGAAAATTTAGAAGAAAATGAAAACTGGATACAGCTATATGAAATAATTTATTGCCAATTTTCTTAACTGGTACTTCACTTAATTAAAATCTCATAACTTATATTATTTAGGAAATAAGCTTTTTTCCTCTCTTGCAAAGATATGATATATGGGTGCCTAATTGCTTATTTTGGTCTCTATCAATTGCATTTCTATAGGACATGCAAAATCATAATTTCAAGTGGCTAGGAAATAATAAAGTACAGTTTTTAAAATTGGTTATTAGCAGTTATTTTTCTTTAAGTAAATCCAATAAATATAATTCCAGTTCTACACAAGAGATATTAGGTACAGGGGAAGAAGAAGCTATTTAAATATAAATCACTGTTCTAATTTCCATCATAGTAGCTCAATCTTATCTGTTTTAGAATTTCTGAAAATATTAATCATCGAATAAGTAATCTTTGTCTACAGATGTATTTGCTCAGCAAAATGTCTATGAGATATACAGAGTGGCCAGATTATTATCAGATCTTTGAATGCATAATAATCTGGCCACATGCGTGTGTGTGTGTGTGTTAGCCTGGTGCATGAATTCTTGCATGGGTGGGGTCCAGCTAGCCTGGACAGGGAGAGGAGACATGGGCAGTTGGCAGGCCTACCTGCTGGTTGAACTCCAGGTCAAGGGGACAATTTGCATATTAGCCTTTTATTATATAGCATATACATTGAGTGGTCAGATTACTATGCATTCAAATATCATAATAATCTGGCCATTCAGTGTATGTTTGTTGTTGAATTAAATAATTGAATGTTCAATGTCTGAATTAGTTCAGTTGCTGATACCAAAGTTTAAATCACTTCTATTCTTTTTAAAATTTCTACTTATTCTAATATATACTGAGAGAGGGCTGTTGACTTGTAGAGTGATGCCATAAACACTTGGTGAATTGTGGTATCACTAAAAGCTATAGTAATCAGGGCATGAGGGAGGAAGGTTTGGTGATATAATTCAAACACTTTGGTTCAAGTGTATAAAGTTTGAAACATCAGGGAGACATTTATGTGAAAATATTGAATAGGTAATTGGAGGTTTGAGAAAATCAAGTTTAGGCATATAAAAGAATCAGGATAGCTCTTAGAAGATAATAACTGCTTAATAACATGAAGTGCTATAACTATATGACTTGAAGATTATTCTTTTATATTTCTGTCCTTGATTATGAAGAATTATGATCTTCTAGGCTTTTTACTCCTGGCTTTGGAACATAAAAGCTCTTGATTTTCAATCTAGCCATATAGGCCTTCAAACAAACTTGAAAAGACAACTCTTAAAGGAAGGGAGCTTTTACTTAGAATTTTAACAAAATGTGAGATTCTATCTTTGAGAAGGTCCATGATAGCATGTTTGGAATTACTAGACATTTGTAGTGAACAAGTACACAATAAATGTTCTTTTCTATGCATGTAACATATTTCTAGTTTTTCCATAAAATTAACCTTTAATACTTTTATAAGGATTAAAATAATGCAAGAATATTATTTGATGCCAAAAGCATTGAATGGGAAGTATTTATTATTTGGGATTATGAGAATTCTTATTTTCTATACATTATATGTTCATCTTCTTGTAGCCTAACTCGACTATACTGGTCGTATTTATATTTCTCAAATTTTATAATTATTTTAAGTATTTTGGTCTCTAGAGGAGGTAACATCAAGAGGAATGACAGATTAAGTATTTCTGTCTCGATAGAAAGGCATTGGAATTTCAAGAGGATAGCGTATCAGGTGATGACCAGTGCCAGAACCTCAGAGTGGAAATGGATGTATGGAATGGAATAGGATGAAGGTCAAAGCTGTGACAAGATGTGGTTCTAGGTCACCTAGTCATGTAGCCTGGGAACCCAGCCCGGTTAAGGGAAGAACTGAGGAGCAAATAGGAACAGTGAGACTCCAGTAGCAACACTTTTAGCGAGTGAAAATTACTGGTTCCTATGGTCCCCTCTGGCAAATGGGTGAGAGCATGAGCTTCAGAGGGGCAGAGTATTCAGAACAGTGTGGAATGAGGATGTTTTCAAATTATTGTTAAAAAGTGACAGATTTCATGCAAAACATGTTGTGATAGCATGTCGGAAACCAAATATTGTTCTCACTAAATGGATGTAAATAGGAGGCCAGAAGGTTGGTAAACCTTAATTGCTCTGAAAGGTCAGAGCTAATCACTCACTGTTTAGTTGAAACATTGTTAGCTGAAGCAGCCTCTACCTGTTTGTTTCATGTTAATTTCTGTTTTGTTATTTCATGCCTAAAGGCTAGGGGTGTGTCCCAAAGCCTTAATAAAAGGGAGAAAAAGGCCAGAGCAAGTGGCAGTCCTTTCCACTAGAGGAAGGTTCCCGCCTGGCCCCCCAATATCGCCAAATTAATGTTTTCTGGTCTCTCATTTCGTTTGCGTGTGGCCTCCTTCAGAACCTGAACCCTGAACCAAGAACCCTGAACCACGCGGGATGTGGAAAGAGGTTCCCACAATAGCATCCGCGAATAGGAGAGTAGTGAGGTGGTGGGGCATGAAATAAGAGGGTCTGATTTCTCTACTGACCCCCACATGAGGAACCTGGAAAAAGACTCCCCATCTTTGTCAGTAGTATTCTTTGGCAATTTGTTAGATTCCTTGACAAGGAGCAAGTGTTCCTCCAAATCCAAAGGGGCAAGGGTTATGCAAAAGTTAAAAGAAAGACAACTATTATTTATATTCAACTCCACAAAGCATATTGAAGAATAAAAGGGTCAAGATTAAAAGACTGAGCCTTGGGTCAGGTTTATTCAAGTGAATCATTTACTAAGTTACTAAGAAAATAAGAGCACTATTGCTCTGGCTTCTGTTTTAACTTGGTACACAAGGAAATAATGTAATTTTCATCTCTCATAAAAATATGCATTTTTTAAAAAAATGTGTGGAGGGCATATAACATAAGTTGTTCATAAAGTGAGAAAAAATTTGAATATCTACTGGTTGTTGTTTTATGAAGAATCTATGTATCTCATGCATTCTTCAGACCAGTTTTTCTTATATATAAAAAAAAATGAAATCTCTAGATTGAGTCCTAGAATCTGGATTTTAAAACTTTCCCTTGAAGCGTATATGTATCTCACTGCATGAGAATCATAAACCACTTCTAGAAATATTCATGGGATTATGTATTGAAATAATCTGCTCCTTTTGACATCACTTGGCTTAGTCCTCAAATACTATCAGAGATTCGTTTTCTTTTACATTTAATTTAACATCTGATTAATGCATAAGTAAAATTTTTAACTTCATTGCAGAAAATATATTTCATGATGCAGTTCACTTAGTAAGTTAATGATACATGAATTCAATGATTTATGGCATATGAATCACAATTCTAATATGTCTGGTTTTATGGTTGAAATCATTCTCTTTTCTTTGAACCATTCATAAAAGGGTAGAAGATACATTATCAAAAACTATGTGATAGAGCAATTAATTGTGAGAAAGCTTTCTGTCTCACTAGAAGACAATAATGGAGACTTGTTAAAATCAATGGGAAAATTAATATCCAATAGATAATATAAGTAAATCCTAAATTTATTTAGATAAATAGTACAAAATTTCTGGTAAGTTCATGAACCCAAAGAAAATGAAACCTACTTTTCTTTCCTTCTTCCCTTCCTTCCTTCCTTCTTTTCTTCCTTCCTTCCTCCTTTCCTTCCTTCTTTCCTTCCTATTTTTGAGCTAAGTTTCCCCACAGTAGATTTTCCTGAAGAGAAATAAAATTTAATAACAGATAAGTAAAATAAACTTGCAAATAATATTGTTAAACTACTATTAATGTTCATGGAATATGAAAATATCTGGGAGATTTAAATATAGTCAATCATTGAACAACACAGGTTTAAATTGTGTGGGTCCACTTATATGCAGATTTTTTCAATAAATACTTTATTATAATGATTAATTCACTGATTATTAATGAAATAAATATAAATTAATATTAAATTTTAATATATAATTTCTTATTTTCTTCATAACATATTTACTCTAGCTTACACTTTATTGAAAGAATATAGTAGATAATACATAGAGCATGGATAATATGTGTTAATCAACTGTCTATATTATCAGTAAGGCTCTCAGTCAATAATAGACATTAGTTGTTAAGATTTGGGTAAATCAAAAGTTATACACCGATTTTTGGAAGTGCAAAGGTCTGTGCCCCTAACCATGTGTTCTAGAGTCAGTTGTATACAATTGCTACTCTTATTCTCAATCTATATTTTATAGACTGATGATCTTAATATTCAAAAGAGGCAAATTCTAACTATCTTGGTTGTGTATTCATCTCATATTTGTTGCATCACGTGGAGAAAATAGTGAAGCAAAACAAGTCAGACAAATTATCTTTGATAATGGACAAATAGGTAAACTCGACAAAATATAACTGGACTCCAACAACATTTATGCAAGGGCTGTTTTGACTTTACTCTGAGAATATTGTAGAAATTTGGAGGAGATAAAAGGTAAATTAAATTCATATTTAGCTGACTAAATCTCAGTAACACAAATGTGCTCTTTTAATTAATGTCTGCCAACAGATACAGAATTCTCTATTGACATACTGAGTCTATTAGCTACTATTTCCAAATAACAATTCTTTTTAACTTATTTTAGGTGATCAGAGAAAATGGATTTTTGAACAAGAAATTGGGAAGAGTATATTGTACAGTAGACTCAAGATAAAAAATAAATTTGGTTAGAAAATGGGCACAAATTTAACAAGATAATAAATTAGTTTTCTTTTCATTATTGTATAACAATTTACTCCACAGAGTAGTGTTTCAAACTAATAGCTGTTTATTATCAAACTAGAGGCCCGATATATGAAATTCATGCAATAGTACGTCTTTTTTTTTAATATATTTTATTGATTTTTTACAGAGAGGAAGGGAGAGAGATAGAAAGTCAGAAACATCAATGAGAGAGAGACATCTATCAGCCACCTCCTGCACGCCCCACATTGGAGATGTGCCTGTACATGCCCCCAACGGCAATCGAACCTGGGACCTCTCAGTCCGCAAGCCTACGCTCTATCCACTGAGTCAAACCGGTCTCAGCAAGAGTAGGTCTTTTTTTTCCCCTTGTTGGCTGCTGGCACTGGCTTCCCTCTGGCCCCTGGGACCCAGTCTTCACTCCAGCCACCAACAGGCACCCAGGACTTGGACTTTCCTCCAACTCTGGCTTTGTCCGGAAAGACATCCGGTCTAATTGGCATATTTCCCTTTTATTATTATAGATGCATAATTTAAGTCATGTATATTGTGAGGGCTTGGTTTCATCTTTTGCTTTAGGATAGAGATAAATACAAGGCATCAGCTAAATTTGAAATTCAGATAAACAGTTTCTTCAAAGTATGCTTTCCTCAAATATTTTATGGAACATACTTATTCTGACATTATTTGTTGTTTACCTAAATTCAAATTTAATTGGATATCTTGGTTCTGTTACAGGACTATAATCAAAGTCTCAGCAAATGATAAGGATTCATCTGAAAGCTAAACTTTCAAGGTCAGCTGCTATGTTGATGTGGTTGTTGGCAGAATTCAGTTCACTGACAATGGAGGGTGTTCTTTGCTTGATGTTGGAAATAGGTCACACTGTTTTTCTTGCCAAGTGGACTGTTCCAATAGGTGACAATTAACAAGAATGCATAAAAGGTCCTTTGCTAGGAGTCCTTCAACTAACTACACATATTCAGGAATTTTTTTCCCCAGTGGTTATTTTAAAATGATTCCATAATATATTTGACCACAAAAACTAGAAATAGTACAACCAGAATAGAAGTAATCATTTTTCTCTACTCTTTTCTCACTAGATCAAAACCATAATATTTTGTTCTAGATGAATACCATGCTTTTTCAAGGAGTATTGATAATGGGGACATTGGAATGACACAACAGTCTTCTTAGATCTGAAAATATTTTTAGTTTTTCATAACTTATAAAATATCTCCCTGTGTGAAAAGATTGCCCGAGCATCTCCCAGGGGTCTAGAAACTGACTGAAAAACAGAGAAATCTTGAAAATTTCCCCTGATCCCATTTGCTGTGTAGTAAATGTAATGGTCAAATTAGTGTCAACAAACCTTTCAGCACTTTTTTTTTTAATGTAAATGTTCTTTATTGCCGTAGCCTATAGGAACATTCACTACAGGGTTTGTAGGAGGAATTTCATTAGCTAACTGTAGTCTTCTATAAAATGATTGGCCAAAATCCCACTTTCTACTAATTAATTCTAACAATACTCAAAGATTTCACACCAGGTTTTACACCATGCACAATTCATTGAAACACTAAAATTAAAAAGTTCTATACAGAGTTTGCTAGTAGCACATTGAATATGGTGTTTTGAAATGTATTCATTGTTAGTTATATCAGAATAATATCATTATTAGTTAATCAGAATAATACATGCATTAAAATTTGGATGTATGTAATTTACTCTTTGACAGAATACATAGGCGAGCCCATTGTGTGGAATGCTGCCATCTCCTGTGAGGTGATAAAATACCATTTCCTGTGGGAACACACTGCAACATCCACGGAAGAGCTAGCAGGAGTTTCATTTATTTAAGTATAATCTGTGCTTTTAAAAAAACACGTTTACTAAAATCATGCTTGTTAGAAATTAATTGCAAGAGTGTTCCAACGCTTCACTACATTTTTCACACAATGCACAGCTCAGTCCAACATTAGCACTAGATTGCATTAGATAGTGTCAAGGCTAACTTTTGCAAAACGTAAGTACAAGGCTAAAGAAGGTAGAATGGCGGGGCCAGGAGGGACTCAAGTTCAAAAGAAGTAAAGATGATTCAGGCAAATAAGCCTTGAGTAGAGAATAACAGTGCTATCATATAGTCAGAGTGCTGTGGACTGAGGAGGGCAGACCGGCACGAGTAGATTCTGTAAAGCAATGGGCAATGGTGGGAATGCACCAATTCACATTATACAGTGATACCTGGAGATACGAGTGCCCTAACATACGAGATTTTGAGATACGAGCAATTTTTGCTTTGAAATACGAGCAACAGTTGAGATAGGAGTAATTGCGCAGATCGGCCTCCTGCACACAACCCGCGAGTTTACCTCAACTCAAGCATCTCATAGCTTCCCAAGCCTCAAGGTTATGGAACAAATTAAACTCATATCTTGAGGTACATCTGTATCAGCAAAAAATGAAGAAAACAGAGACAATCGTTAAGAAAAACACTGTGTAATCAACATTGGAATGAGTAAAAAAAAAACAAAATAACAGAATTAAATTGCATACAGTTTGACAACATTTCGTGAAATGAAAGTGAGCATGAAAGGAAGCTTTCTGATGTGCAAGGAGAGCAATCTACATGTTTTACAATCCTGTGAAGATGATTTGATTTAATACATCCTGTCAATGACTAACTCACAGATTACGTATTACACAGCTTAGATGTACTCTGTATTCAAATTTTTTCAGCATTATTTCCTGGAGATAAAACATTGTTTATATTGAAAATGTTGAGCTACACAATATAAGAAAGGATAGTTATGTTCTGTGGGAAAGTCTTCATTCATTCAAACAGCAAATATTAGGTACTTTCTGTAATACACATAAGATTTTAATTGAAATATTAGTTTAGCTTTGCTATTGACCTCAGGTTCATAGTACAGTGGTACCTCGAGGTACGAGTGCCCTAACATACAAGATTTTTGAGATACAAGCCATTGAGTGAGCAATTTTTGCTTTGAAATATGAGCAACATTTGAGATAGGAGTAATCGCGTGGATCGGCCGGCTGCACACGACCCACCAGTTTACTGTGACTCGAGCGTCTCATAGTTTCCCACGCCTCAAGGTTACGGAACAAATTAAACTCGTATATCGAAGTATCACTGTATATCATTTGGATTTGGTCACAAAACACATTCAGATAACCAATGGGTCATTAGGATAATATCTGTGCACAAAAGATGGAATTAGTTAAGATCGCAGTGAATATTTCCTTTCTAAGTCTCTTGTGTATCTCAAATTCCAATTTTCATCCTCCCCACTATACCAGAAATAGTTGTTTTCCTTGTAATTTATTCAGACAATTAAAATAATTCTTTCATTTCTATGAAAGAACATGTAAACTTAAACTATCTCTTTAAGTTTACATGTTCTTCCCATCATGATACTTGGAAACTGAGTCTGAGCACTTTTATACTCAATGTGCTTTACCCTGTAACCTTACTCTGTCCTTCAAGTTACACTAACTGTACTTCCTTTCCCTCTACATGTGTAAAGTGCAATTTGTTTTGCTTCTTGGCTCTCTATAGGAGTAGATTCCCCTATAGACCATGTTGTTGTTGTTTTTTTTTTAATTTTTTTATTAATATGTTGCATGTATACATATCTTCCCATTGCCCCCCCCAGGCATTACCCTAACCCCCCAGTGTCTTGTGTTCATTGGTTATGCTTATATGTATGCATACAAGGAGAGCCTTATGCTAAGTGAAATAAGCCAGTCAATGAAGGAGAAATACAACATGATCTCACTCATTTGTGGATAATAAATACCTTGTTGTTTTATTATGAAACTAGAGGCTCAGTGCACGTGGGGTCTCTCAGCCTGGCCTGCGCCCTCTTGCAATCTGGGACCCCTCGGGGGATGGCAGACTGCCAGTTTGGGCCCAATCCCTGCAGGTCAGGCACTCTGACATCCCCTGAGGGATGTAGTAGTACATGAAGCAGCAGGCAGCCAGGCAGGAGCCCAAGTCAGAGGCCAGGGGGGGCACTGCGCCACTCCCCCCCATCCTGGCCCTGCCTTGGAGGCAAAAGAGTCTTGTGCCCCGCAAGTGGGCTTGCCAGCTATAAGCCTGGCGCTGGCACCCCTGGATCAGCTGAATGTTTCTCCTGTTGTAAGAGCCCACTGACCACCAGGGGGCAGCTTCTGCATTGAGCATCTGCTCCCTGGTGGTCAGTGCTCATCACAGCGACTGGTGGACCAGTCATTGGGTCATTCGGTCACGTAGGCTTTTACATATATAGATATTTAATTAAGTAACATCATCTGACAAATGTGGCTGTGAGTGTATGTGCATGCACACATATATGATTGCAGAAATGTCTGAGACTAAATACAGAGACGGTAAAGCATCAAACAGACTGTCAAATTACAGTAGGAAGATGAAGGAGAGGTGAGGAAATAAGAGATCAACCAAAGGACTTGTATGCATGTATGTAAGCATAACCAGTGAACACAAGACACTGAGGGGTTAGGGTATGCCGGGGTGTGGGGGTCGGGGGGAGGCAATGGGAAGATATGTATATATGTAACACAATAAAAATAACATAAAATAAAATAAAATAAAAAGCATTGGACAGTCCAAACACAGCAAGCAATTCATTTGGAACATCATTGAAGAGAAAGTGTGTTTTCTTGAGAATATATATTTTTTTCCCAATTCAGTCATTGTTGCAACACCTGAAGCTCATAGAAATTGATTAATCTCTTTTCAGCTCAAACTAATTGAATTTATGGTATAAAGCGCTAAGAAAAAGCAGGAGATTATATTTTACTCTTTGTTTCCATTTAATGATTTATTTTAATTTGTTACATTTGCTTGGCTCTTCCTCTTTTGTATCAACCTATGGGATCAACATAGCATTAAAACTATATGGCTTACACTTCCAAGCCCTCATATGATGATAAATTTTCCAAGTAGGAATTCATTATTCTTATGAGTTGCATTGTAATTGTAAGTGTCAAACAGGAAGTAACGTGCAAGGAGGAATACAGTGAATGCTTTTCACTTTAGGAGTAAAATATTCAGGAAAGAATAAGAAAGGTGATAAATAAATATTGTAAGAGTAGTACACACACTGAAACTTCCTGCATAATGTTTTTGTGCCAACTCTCTCCCTCTCTCTCTCTCTAACACACACACACACACACACACACACACACACACAGAGAGAGAGAGAGAGAGAGAGAGAGAGAGAGAGAGAGAGAGAGAGAGAGAGAGAGAGAGAGAGAGAGAGAGAGAGAGAGAGAGAGAGAGAGAGAGAGAGAGAGATTTAGCTATGTAGTCTTGTTAGCATTACTCAAACTCTTTGGAATAAGGGTTCCTGGATTAGCATATTGACTCTATTATTTACCTGCAATATGAACTTAGACAAGTCACTTAATCTTTGTTTACTTTAGTTTCTTACCCACATATTTTAGGGAGAAAACTAATAATACCACCTCACAGATTTGTTGTGAGGTTAATATAGTTAAAACACCTAAAGGATCAGTTCAGCACATATTAGGTGATCAATGATATCAGCAAGTGTATGATTAACCACATTCACTTCATTCATAGAGAGAGGCAAATCCTAAAGCCCTATGAGTCTCTTTCTCACTACTTCTTATCATTTTTACTAATCAAACAATGAATGGTGATACTATGATATAAGATTATCATCAACTGTGGTAAAGGAAAGACAAACAACTCGGTCTCATCTCTGGCTCCAGGGAAGAGAAACATAGTCATGCAAGGTCAGGTATCAGAATTGCCATAAACCCGGTCATCAATACAGGGACTTCAATTCCATTAGATTTTATCAAAATGTATAACACATGTTGCCTCAATGTATTGTACAAATTGAGCATCTCATTGTGCCCACATCAGAGGATTCCCTAATTGAGTCCTAACACCAATGCATTTCTTGATAAACATGCAACCTGAGTTTAACATCACCAAAGAGGACTTCAAGAGCTAACATCTTTGCTAAGACAATTAAATCGCCAGGGGTTCTAGGAAATCTTGCTGAAAATATGAATTTCTGGAAACTTTCAGGAACATAACTGAAAAGGGAACTGCCTCAAGATACAGTGGTACCTCGAGATACAAGTTTAATTCATTCTGTAACCTTGAGGTGTGGGAAACTATGAGATGCTCAAGTCACGGTAAATTGGTGGGTCATGTGCAGCCGGCCAATCCGAGTGATTACTCCTATCTCAAATGTTGCTCGTATTTCAAAGCAAAAATGGCTCGCTTGACAGATCGTATCTCAAAAATCTCGTATGTTAGGGCACTCGTATCTCGAGGTACCACTGTATACATTTTACTGATATTTATTCAGGCTCAGAACCTGAAATCCTAAGACTCAGGCCTCTTTCTGGAGTCCTATTACACCTGGTATCATCAAAGTCCTCAGATCTTACAGGAATCTCCCATCTGCCAAATTAATGGTGTCACCACTTAAGCAAGCACCAATATTTTATGGTAAATACTGAAAAACCATTGCCCATCAAGTATAGTAACAGTTCAGAAAGAAGTGTGATCCTCCAACCTCAGGGATGACACTGTTAATAGGGCTAGAACAGTCTACTGAGATCCCAGAACTGTGGCAGGTGCCAAGGAGAAAAGCAATACAGTGGTACCTCGAGATACGAGTGCCCTAACATACGAGATTTTTGAGATACGAGCCATCGAGCGAGCAATTTTTGCTTTGAAATACGAGCAACATTTGAGATAGGAGTAATCGCGTGGATCGGCCGGCTGCACACGACCCACCAGATGCGACTCGAGCGTCTCATAGTTTCCCTCGCCTCAAGGTTACAGAATGAATTAAACTCATATCTCAAGGTACCACTGCTTATTAGGAAATGTGAAGTCATTGTGTATCCTGTGGATGAAAGGTTTTTCAGAGTGTCCGAGAGGTTAGATGCTCAGTCTGGGCTGTGGGAGAGTCGAGAACCATAGTTTTGTGCAAGTGAAATTACTGTGCATCAGAGGGAAGATACGTATGTACCATGGCTCAGAAGAGTGAATGAAGATCCTTGCTAAGGTAGCAGCAGATCAGAGAATGTTCACAGAGTCTGTTCTCTACAGCTAGAGACAAGGACTCGGATGTGAGACCCCTTGAGTGACGTCTCCATTATCAGTAGATGAACCTTGTCTTTGTATCTCCAAGGAAACGGCACTTGTGTCCAAGAGAAGTGGGAAACCCAAGTTCAAAAACGTGACAAAGGGTGAGAGGGAAGGGGGAAACCAGTTCTCTGGGGATGTATAAATACGAGGACCCAGCCTAAAAAGGGAGACTCTTTCCTATCTATAGCATACAAGGCCTGTGATCAGGGGTCACGACCAAAAGAGCAGTGGCTCTCTCAGAGGTTGGGGGTGGGGGTGGGGGGTGTCACCAGCATCCACAGAGCATAGGAGGCATCGCAGGAGGCGGAAATGGCACTGATGGCAGGCTAGGCCTAGGGGACCCTACACATGCTACACACGCACAGTTTAATCATGCGCTGGGCCTCTAGAACATTATATGTTTCTTTGTGGCAGTGGAAGGGGGGAGGAGGATTATATATATAATATGTATTTTTTTAAACTAGGTCTAAAATGGACAAAAATGGGAAAAAGGGGTAATTAAGAAGTTCAAAGTGATAAGCTATCCTAAATTATTATATAGATAGGAAAAATGTGGACATTTGCTGAAACTGGTTTGGCTCATTGGATAGAGCATCGGCCTACAGACTAAAAGGTCCCAGGTTTGATTCCAGTCAAGGGAATGTACCTTGTTGTGGGCATATTCTCAGTACGGGGTGTGCAGGAGGCAGCTGATTAATGTTTCTCTCCCATTGATGTTTCTAACTCTCTATCCCTCCTCCTTCCTCTCCATAAAAAAAGTCAATAAAATATATTTAAAAAAATGTGGACATTTAACCTGAGGTTATGTACAATAAAAAAATATCAACAGTGCTTTGTGAAATAGTAAAGACGTTTTGATTCTCAAAATCCCCAGCGCTCAAGATAACAAAATCAGGACAGACAGAGGTCAGGACCAAAAACACATCACTTTGTAACTGATGAGACCTACCTTACATTTGGGGGGGAAAGGAGGGAGGAGGGTGAAGAGTTGATGTTTCAGTAGTACACAATGCCATACGTCCAAGTGGCAGTTTATTATTTCTTTATTTGTATTTGTTGATTAAGGTATTACATATGTGTCCTCACCCCTCTTTTTCTCCTTAACCGCCCCACTCGTGCCTTCATGCCACTGGTGTCTGTGTCCATTGGTCAGGCTTATATGCACGCATACAAGTCCTTTGGTTGATCTCTCCCCTTACCCTCACCCTTCCCTACCTTCTCTCTGAGGTTTGATGGTCTGGATCTGTTTTTGCTCATCAGTTTATGTTGTTCATTATATTCCACAAATGAGTGAGATCATATCATATTTTATTTTTTATATGATTTAATTTTATAATAGTCATGAAAGCTATCTTCTATTACAAAATGGAATTGAGCAAGGCTATATAGTATAGATTCACAAGATGGCCAGTAAAGCAGTTGTATGATTTTAAGGCCACGTGGTGTGATCCTGTGATGATAATCACACAGAAGCAATAGATGCAGGAATAATTTTGTGCGTTGAAAAGTCTGTGAGACTAAACTAACTCGTTATGTCATCCCCAAGGTTCTGTGATGGATCTCCTGATGGCACTCTTACCAGCCATCAGAGGTAGAGCATTCAATTAATAATTCATAAACTTGGTAAAATGCCGATAGTGGGAATCGCCTAGATAATTTACCAACAAACAGGTGAACAAATGGATTCCTGGACATTTGATGGTGTAACTCTATTATTTATGAGGTTTTTAAGTTGTAGAGATTTCCCAGTGACACAAGATCAGTGAGTTTGGTGAGTCACTAGTACTCTTATGCAGTACTGATGTTATTCAGACATTTGCAAAGCTGCTTAATTTTCCCAGACTATAGTTTCCTGAGAGTGTATATTATACATTTGATTACCCTAACATTTAATAATGTCAGGGACATGGAATAAAAATTGTACAAATTTCAGTGAGGGCATGATTTTTTCATTAATTTAGAGAGTATTGAGATTGTTCAGTCTCTGACTCATGCTAGTTTAGACCATCGAGATATGGATTTTAGAAAGACATTCAAAGATTACATTTATTACTGATAGAGTGATTAGAGGATGACTTAGTCTGAAGCTTGTTAATACTTCACCCTTACAATATACATCAGTGGTTTTCAACCTTCCTAATGCTGTGACCCTTTAAGACAGCTCCTCATGTGGTGGTGACCCCCAACTATAAAATTATTTCCATTGCTACTTTATAACTGTAATTTCGCTACTGTTATGAACTGTAATGTAAATATCTGATAGGCAGGATGTATTTTCATTGTTACAAATTGAACATAATTAAAGCATAGTGATTAATCAAAAATAATATGTAAATATATATTGTGAAATATTTATTTCTAATTACAAATAAATGAAATTTTGTCTTGAATCGTGGTGTAGCATGGGCAACAGTCTTCATATGACAACAGTAAACTACATTGCTACACTTTGCTACACCGAGGAGCCGTTGGTTGGTTTCTAAGACCATGGGAAATAGGTGTTTTCTGATGGTCTTAGGCGATCCCTGTTAAAGGGTCGTTTGACCCTCAAAGGGGTAGTGACCCACAGGTTGAGAACCGCTGTTATACATTATTATACACATCACTCAAATACCTAAGCCAATTGCAGGACACTTCTAAAAAGATGGAATATTAAAATGCATTGTAGCTGAAACCAGTTTGGCTCAGTGGATAGAGCATTGCCCTGTGGACTGAAAGGCCCCAGGTTCAATTCCAGTCAAGGGCATGTACCTTGGTTGCGGGCACATCCCCAGTAGGGGGCGTGTAGGAGGCAGCTGATCAATGTTTCTCTCTTATCAATGTTTCTAACTTTCTATCCCTCTCCCTTCCTCTCTGTAAATAATCAATAAAATATATATTTAAAAAAATGCAGTGTAGAAAGCAAATCCAATGTCTAGAGTTGGAACATCTTAAAGGAGTGTTTTATGTATCTAACTTCAAGCAAGTCAATTCTAACATAACATCAGCAACTGTAATGTTTTAATAAAGTCTTTATATCCTTGATACAAATGTATGTGCCATTTTCATACTTTAAATAAATATTGAATATTTCAAGATTGTCAGAAAAACATCACACACATAGATTAACCACAAAGTCAGTTTCATCTCATTTTGTATTTTTTAACTATGTATTTTCAGTGAAAATATGCATTTTGTTGTTGTTGTTTTAATATATTTTATTGATTTTTTACAGAGAGGAAGGGAGAGGGATAGAGAGTTAGAAACATTGATGAGAGAGAGACATCGATCAGCTGCCTCCTGCACGCCCCCCGACTGGGGACGTGCCCGCAACCAGGATACATGCCCTTGACTGGAATTGAACCTGAGACCTTTCAGTCCGCAGGCTGATGCTCTATCCACTGAGCCAAACCGGTTTTGGCACATTTTGTTGTTTTTAAAATGTCTCAGCTGATTTATTTTATTTGTTTCTATACTACCAAAGATTAAATGTTGACAGTTGAAGGCAGACATCCATACCTGGTGTGCCATATTAAGTTGCACCAATTGAGCATAATATCCTAATTTAATGCCAGAGCATTGCTGCACCTTGAAATCCCTTGTCCCTGAGAGCTTGCATTACATGGGAAAATAAAAAATAAAAAAAAGTTAATGATATTTTTCACTTCTCTCTGGTACAGTAAAACAATGAGGTGCAAGGCACTGGCTGCTTTGAAAATCTACACTCCCAGGAAAGCATCCTGTGATTGGCTTTGGAACCTCAAATATTTTCGGAGCAAAGAATCCTCCTCCTGTTTGAGTTGGCAGGAGACCAGGCTCGGATCTATGTGGATTTCTGGTCCGACCGCTCAGCACAGACTGCTCCAGGCATGCTTAACCTCTGGGGAGGAATCGCCAAACTGTTAGCAAAACACAGCCGGGAGCTGACGGCCAGGCCTCACACTAGCTAAGCTGTATTGGCAACGCTGTCCAGAGAATAAGCAATGCCTCCAGAACAATCCAAAGGTGATGGGAGAGGGAATGGAATGAGCTTAGCTTGCGGAGAGCTGAGGTGATGTGTAAGGGGTGGTGTCGGTAAACGGATGGGAATTCACTGCCAACGGATTGTATCCACCTGTGTAAGTAATCCCCTCCTGGCAATTTCGAGGAAAAACTATTTAGGAAAGTGTATTGGGATATTCTAGTCCTCTTCACAAGCCATGTGTTAACTGTTTTCTCCATCATGACTTCCTGGAATTGTAAGCAAATATCATTAAATAAAATGTCCTGTTGTAGCAATATCTCAACTATCCCAAGATCAAAGGTCCGTGAAATATTGTCCAGATATTGGAAAATGAGAATCCTCTGGATCACTAAAATAGACTTATATAAATTTTTTACATACATAAATGTATATAAAAATATTCTCTTTTTTATCTCTCTATTAAGGTGTGATGTATGTGTCCTTATTCCCCCATCACCCCCTGTCATGTATGCAAAAATATTCCTATATCATTGCCTAATATTATTTAGGTCTTTAACTTACATACCACAGGTACTCATGTTCAAATTCTACACAGCTCTGAAGCTATGCCTATATTTTTACTTCTAAAGGCTACTTCTCAATGGAAGAATGTGTTGGCTAATAGGTAGAAGAGTTTGGTTCTTTCACTAATCATGTTACATTCATTATTGGCAACAGATATAGTTTAAATTTATAGGAACTTGAGTCTAATCCTGAGTTATGCTGTATCAAATATACATAATTTTAATAGGAAGAGTCTCACTATTCTTCATGATTGGCGATGACACAGCATCAAGTTAGTTCTAACTTATAATTCTTTTGTATAGGCTCAGGGCAATTGCAGGGGATATGCAAATTACACTGGAGAACAATTATTCTCTTATTGGTGAATTAACCAAAATTCAATGCGACCTTGAGAAACTTTTCTGTTTATGGCCATCCCTGGAATAATCTTTAATTCCTCTATAGCTTTCTTCCAATGTCAATAATGTTGCTAGTTATAGCAGTGATCTTTAGGAATCATGAACATTTTGTATTTGTTCATCGATCACAGAAGAGTGTGGATGTTTTAAATATAATATCATCTTATGTTTGCTTGATTTTTTTGCCTTTAAAAATATTTTTACTGATTTCAGAGAGAAAGGGAGAGAGAGATAGAAACCTCTTTGATGAGAGAGAATCATTGATCGGCTGCTTCATGCACAACTCCCACTGGGGATGGAGCTCACAACGCGGGCATGTGCCCTGACTGGAATCTACCATGACCTCCTGGTTCATAGGTTGATGCTCAACTACTGAACCATGCTGACTGGGCTGACTAAACTTATCCTTGAGGACTGACATTGGATCACTTTCTTTTTTTATTATTCTACAAAATTAAAGTAAATTTAATATTTAGTAAAAGTAAAAATATTTAACAGTGAAACAGCGCCTTTAAAATTATTCATTAAGCACTTTGGTTGCGACTTGCCTAAAATCATATAGCCAGAGCATAGTTGCATCAGAAATAGAACACAGGTCTTCAGTATGCAAACAGATACTTTTTTTTAAATTAAATCTTTATTATTCAGATTATTACAGTTGTCTCTCTTTTTTCTCTTCCATAGCTCCTCTCCACCCAGCTCCCACCCCTCCCTCTACCCTTATTTCCACCCCCCTCATTGGTGAGTCCATAGGTGTATGATTTTTGTCCAGTCACTTCCTGTATACCCGTCCCCCTTTCCCTCTGAGAATTGTCAGCCCACTCCCTTTCTGTGGTTCTGATTCTATTATATTCACCAGTTTATTCTGTTGATCAAATTTTTAATTCACTTAATTTTTAGATTCACTTGTTGATAGATATGTATTTGTTGTTCATAACTTTTTATGTGGCAAAAATATTCATCGTGATGAATAGCAAGAACCTACAACCAAGAATACTCTATCCAGCAAAGCTAACATTCAGAATTGAAAGTCAGATAAAGAACTTCACAGATAAGAAAAAGCTAAAGGAGTTCATCAACTCCAAACCAGTATTATATGAAATGCTGAAAGGTACTCTTTAAGAAGAGGAAGAAGAAAAAGGTAAAAGACAAACAGATACTTTTTTGTGACCATAACAATTAGTCCATTCATTCCCAAATAAGTTTTTAAGTGGATGACTAAAGTAAATTTCCAGTAGGTCTTTCCACCCACCAACATGAAGCAAATAACGAAATAAAGCTTGCCTGCAGCTGGTGCCAGAAAGAATGAGTAATCCTTTGTCACCTCCCCAAGAAGTAGCAAAACAAGATTGGCAGGACTATTCCTCATAAAAATGGGCAGCTGACCAAGAATCTTACATTTTTCCTTAGACTGAAATGTTTGTGGGAAACTTGTTAGAACCTTAACAACTTCCTTCACATCTTATCTTCCAATTTTTTTTCTTTTTTTAAATATACTTTATTGATTTTTTTTACAGAGGGGAAGGAAGAGAAATAGCGAGCTAGAAACATCAATGAGAGATAAACATCAATCAGCTGCCTCCTGCACACCCCCTACTGGGGATGTGCCCACAACCAAGGTACATGCCCTTGACCAGAATTGAACCTGGGACGCTTCTGTCTGCAGGTCAATGCTCTATCCACTCTTCCAAACCAGTTAGGACAAGTTACATACATTTGTACACAAAGTATACTAGTATAAGCAATCCTCATTATTGAAAAAATCCCCAAGCATTGCTTATTAACAACAAAAAACACATGAGTTATTAGCAAGAACAATTCAACATGTTCTCTTATTAGTCAATTGATGCAATTTCTCTCCTATATTGGACTCAAGGCTATTTATCCTAATATCAAGATTAATTTAATCTTTTTTGTAAGTCCACAGGGAACAGTTACTCTGATAGAATCCTGGGGGGCAGAGGTCCCTCAGCGTGGCCTGTGCCTTCTCACAGTCTGGGAGCCCTCGCTTCTGGCTGGCAGTGCTCCCCTGTGGGAGCGCACTCACCCCAGGGGGCAGCTCCTGCATTGAGCGTCTGCCCCCTCATGGTCAGTGTGCATCATAGAGATCAGTCGTTCCATTGATAAGCCAATTTGCATATTAGGGTTTTATTATATAGGATCATCTGCTAGGTACTCCAGGTGCTCCAGGAACCTGAGTGAGAACAACAAAAACTTTGATTTTCAGACTGTTCCTTCCAGCAGGGAGAGACTAAGCAACATAAGCAGTAAAGAAAAAGTACAGCTGAAACCGGTTTGGCTCAGTGGATAGAGCGTCGGCCTGCGGACTGAAAGGTCCCAGGTTTGATTCTGGTCAAGGGCATGTACCTTAGTTGCAGGCACATCCCCAGTGGGGGTGTGCAGGAGGCGGCTGATCGATGTCTCTCTCTCTCTCATCGATGTTTCTGACTCTTTATCCCTCTTCCTTCCTCTATGTAAAAATCAATAAAATATATATATATATATATATATATATATATATATATATATATATATATATAGAAAACAGAAATACAATAGTCTTAGCTAGTTTGGCTCAGTAAATAGAGCATAGGACTGTGGACCAAAGGTCACTAGGTTCAATTCCAGTCAAAGTGCATGTACCTTGGTTGCAGGGTCCTCTCCAGCACGGGACCCTGGTCTGGTTTCATGCAGAAGGCAACCAATGGAAGTGTTTCTCTGACATAGATGTCTTTCTCTTTCTTTTCCACTATCTAAAAATGACTGGGAAAATATCATCGAGTGAGGATAAAAAAATAGAAAAAGTATAATAAATTAGCAAACTCTATTCTATAGTAAGAGATGAGAAGTACTATCCATAAATAAGAAAGTTAGGGTAGAGTATCAGAGATCGGGCTCAAGATGGATGTGGGCTGCAATATTAAACAGGCAGTCAGGTTCATCATCCATGAGAAATGGGACTTGAGAGAGAATTGGAATGTAAGCAAAGTATTGAATGGCTGAGCAAAATCCCTGAAGAAGGAACAAGCCTGAATTTAAAGGCAGAGCCAGCAGTGTGACTATAATGGAGTGACATTTCCAGGTAGAAAGTACTAGAAAACGAGGGCACAAAGCAAAGCGTATATGAGGGGATGTGGAATTACTTACTGGGAGTGCCCATTCCTTCGGCATCTCTGTAGCTCTGGTCAGTGACACATCCAGCCTATACTTGTAATTCACTAAATATTCATTGAGTAATCATTAGCTAATACATAAAATATAAGAGAGTGAATAATTATGGAGATCAGACTGACCCTTAAATGCCTTCTAAGTAGCATTGATGGTAAAAAGCAGCCAGAAATCATTCCAGCAAAATGGGTTTATTTGGGAAAAATAAAGAATGGCAGTTTGCTGTATGCCACCACGGTGAGCCACATGCAAGTTTGCTAAACCAACAAAAAGTAAGCTCTTTCAGAGAGGGGACAGGAAGGTGAAAAGAGCTATTACAGTTTTCCTTTGGGCTTTGCCATCAACACAGGGCTCGAGAGCTCCCCCTTCTGGCCTTCCTACTCAACGCCATTTATTTAAATATTTTTAATTTTTTTAAACTACACTTTACATTCAACAGTATTTTATGTTAGTTTCAGGTATGCAGTAGAGTGGGTAGGCTTTATATGAATTTTTGTGAACATTTTATGTTAGGTAAATACAATTATCTTATTGGTAAGATAATTATTAGTCTCCAGAATAACCAGTTCTTAATTCTGGGAACTCAAACTAAATAAAAGACTCGACAATCAAGTCAGCCCATGATAAAGAGAAAGTAAAAAAGTGGCCAGTGCCTTGAATGAAATGAACTGTTGAGAGAGCGATCTAGTCTCTTTTACAAGGGAGAAAATAATATATTGAATTTAAAGGGCATGGACTCTTAAGAGCTAATGTTCAGGAATAAGAGATTTAGAAATATAGGCTTCCATTCTCTGACAATGGTATACTTTATGGTCGTATTTATTTTTTATATCATCAATAAAATCTAAAGATAAAATGACTCCATTAGCCATAATATGACTTCACAACATCAAATATTCACTTCCATACTCTGTAATGTGCAGATAAAGCAGCTGTTTATCAATCTCCAAAGTCAGAGAAATAAGGAAAATAACACATTGAAAGAAAGTAATTTATAAGTACGTATTTTGGCACCATTAAACTTAGAGCTTCCCAAATAAATCAATGAGGGTTTAAACAGCCCTTTAAAAGCCATTAAGTATTAATATCACCTTCACAATATACTATGGAACAGTAAAATCCGATCTCTAATATATGGAAGTTCTTATTTCAAGAAGTCTCAACTAATAAATACTTTAATTTTTCTAATTGTCTATCATGGGGTGGAGGGATGGGAGGCAGGGAATTAATTGTATGTATACTTTCCAAAGATCTGGTGAAATGATTTTCAATGACATGACACTTTGATTTAGAATTTTCTAAATTCATTTTTAAATACATTTTGTGATTTTTCCCCCCTCTAGTATGGGAAAGTAAGTGACAAAGACAAAGTACGACATCAAATGAGTATAATTTAATATAAAATGAGGACTGCTCATTTAAGACAGAGCTAAAGGGGGAAGAGACCCAGCTGTATGTAATAGCTAACTTCATGCATGTAAGAAAATATGGACTTCCCTAAATACATTTACTTACAGGATTAAATAACTTACTATTTTTATTAGAACTGTTAATGTATTGACTGTAAATACAAGGGATGTAAATTCTACTT
Organism: Lasiurus borealis; assembly: GCA_004026805.1. Classification (NCBI taxonomy): domain Eukaryota; kingdom Metazoa; phylum Chordata; class Mammalia; order Chiroptera; family Vespertilionidae; genus Lasiurus; species Lasiurus borealis. The sequence goes on along the minus strand of PVJN01014517.1, from coordinate 15,981 downwards.
TACTAATGTACTAATTTTTTAATGTGGACCTCCACCCTCAACTTTCTATTCCTGATCCTCTTATTCCTTCTCTTCTTCCTCCTTCTCCTTCACCCATTTCTTTTTTCCCCCTAATTTTTCTCTTTCTCCTCCTCCATCAGCTTATTTGATACCTTGTCTACCAGCATCATCTCTTATATAACAGGGGTTCCCCAAAACGTATACACACTTTAAAAGCTGATAGTTCAATTTGGAAAATTAAATGTATTTTTATAAACACTGCCTGTCTAATTATTCTAAGTGTATGTATACATTTTGGGGTACAGCATGTATATATTCAGTAATTTATATTTAAAGAACACTTTCACATAATGTGCACAATCAGTAATATGTTAAATATAAAACAAAAGAGAAGGAAGCATGAGTGAGATCTAGCTAAAGGGAGCATACACAAAGAAGAAATCGATAGCAATAATTCTATATACCGCCTGAAAAGCAACCATATGCTGATATAGAGGACATGTTTGTTGCGAAACCCTTGGTAAGAGTTGTAACCACAGTAATAGTGTGTATACTCACTCTTCTTCTTCTTTTTAAATCCCAACCTGAGGATATGTTCATATATATACAGAGAGAGAGAGAGCATATGATCTGATAGAGAAGAGAGTGAACTACCACTAAATTTTGTAGAGAAATTGTACAAATGTGAAAGAAGCTTCGCTCCAGTATATTAGGTGGTGCTTTATCTCAAAAAGGCTGAATGACATTCAAAGAACCATGTAAAATACTCCCCTGACGAAGGTATCTTTAAAATGCTATACAGTGGTACCTCGAGATACGAGTTTAATTCGTTCCGGAACTTTGAGGTGTGGGAAACTATGAGACCCTAGAGTCGTGGTAAACTGATGGGTCTTGTGCAGCCGGCCAATCCGCGCTTCAAAGCAAACTCGACTGCTCACATCTCAAAAATCTCGTATGTTAGGGCAATCGTATCTCGAGGTACCACTGTATTATTTGACTCCATGGTGGTAATGGCTTTCTAAGAATGATTATTCTGTTGTCAGTTACCAATAGAGTTCCAGCCTTGATCGTTATATAAACCCTGATACCGATACTCAGAGAGACATGTTAACAAGTCACAAAGCACAATCCTGGTGGAGCTGATTCTGGACAGACCCCAGTGTTTCTCCAGCACAGGGAATTCACTCTCATTATCAGATACATGTGAACGGCTTTGCCTAACATGCAGTTAACTGGCTGTGATACCCCATGTATATGTTCAGGCTAGTCCATGATTCTCATGGTCAAGATGACCTTTGTCCAGATGTGGGAGGCAAAGCTGAGTGGCGACCCCCATTGTGACATGAGATGCCTCTTAGCATCGTGTGCTAGCTCCGTGTTTTCAGCTATGTCCGATAAAAAGAGTAGCAGATGATTGCAAATTATGGTATTCATCTTCATTTTGACCCATATTTATTTTTTAGTTTAAATAAGCCATTTCAATATTCTAACTCTAAATACTCCTAAGTGTACATTCAGGAAATCCAATTAAGATCTGATCTATTGTCCTACCTCTAAGACATTACTGTACAGAGGTTATTGCAAAGATCAAAAGCCTAAACTGGCTCCATTTTATCAAACTCTCATTCTGTAATTCATCTTTCTACATTTTATCTTTTTGTTTTGGTAGTTGTTAATCCTTGCCCACAGATATTTTTTTCCATTGAATTTTACAGAGAGTAGAAGAGGGAGAGAGAAAGACAGAGAGAAACATCGATGTGAGAGACATCGATTGGTTGCCTCCTGTACAAGCCCAAGCAGGGGTTGGGTCAGGTGGAAGCCTGCAACCAAAGTACATGCCCTTGACCAAGAATGAACCCGGGACCCTTTGGTCAGCAGACTGAGGCTATACCCACTGAGCCAAACCAAATACAGCAAGACAATGAATCTTTTTTTTTTAATATATTTTATTGATTTTTTACAGAGAGGAAGGGAGAGAGATAGAAAGTCAGAAACATTGATGAGAGAGACATTGATCAGCCACCTCCTGCACGCCCCACAGTGGAGATGTGCCCGCAAGCAAGGTACATGCTCTCGACCGTAATTGAACCTGGGACCCTTCAGTCCGCAGGCCGACACTCTATCCACTGAGCCAAACCGGTCTCGGCAAGACAATGAATCCTTTCTTAAATAAAAATACTCACCTTCAAACTGCATGTGTAAAACAACTACCAAACAGAGCCAATTTGATTCACTATAAAACTTTTGAATGACAAAATCATGCAGTGAAAACAAATTTTGCAATAGTCAACATTAATCACTAAAACAATGCAATGCCTTTCTAGTGATTTCTTTAATATTTCTCTCACTATTTGTTACAACAGAATTCTGGAGTAACCCCTCACCTCATGCTATCTTTCAAAATGCACCGAAATTGAGCTTTGATCTGGTGTTGGCAGTTCCTCAGGCAAAGAGATTGTTCATTGATTTGGACAGTTTGATTGAAACCTTGTGTTTCCCAGGAGTCACAATCCCACCTTGTTATTTATTTTTTTGAAATATATAGGACGAAACCTCGGAGAGGCATACTGTTTTTTTTAAAAAAAAAAAAAAACAAAAAAACATAACGAAACAGAAATGGTATAAATTTGAGGTGGATGGAAGCAGACACAGAAAATAAATGGTCAGCTGGGTGCATAGGCCACTCACTCATCTCGAAAGTGGAATTCATCATTTAAGGTTGCAACTCTGCTCTCTTACCTTCAAATTCATAGCGGTTTTCAAAGGTTTTGTTGTATCAGAATCTGAAACAAATAAACTCATGAAGAAAACAGATTCACTGACCTAGAAGCATGGAACAGGCGGTGGAAATGCAGAGGGCAGGCAGGTGAGGGTGGGTGGGTGGGGAGAGATCAATGAAAGAACTTGTATGCATATATGCATAACCCATGGGCATCCACCAGGGATCGCAAGACAGGATTTGCTACTCTGTTGACTGAGTTTGTCGACCACTAGCATAGACAATAGGATGGCAAAGACATGGGCTAGCCGAGGCTGGTTTGGCTCAGTGGATAGAACATTGGCCTGTGGACTGAAAGGTCCCAGGTTCGATTCTGGTTGGGGGCATGTACCTTGCTTGCGGGCACAACTCCAGTAGGGGGCGTGCAGGATGTGGCTGATTGATGTCTCTTTCTCATCAATGTCTCTCTCATTTATGTCTCTCTCTCTCATTGATGTTTCTGACTTTCTATCCTTCTCCCTTCCTCTCTGTAAAAAATCAATAAAATATATTAAAAAAAAAAAAGACATGGGCTAGATGAAGTTAATGGGGAGAAAAGGTGGACATTTGTAATACTTTCAACAATAAGATTAAAAAAATAAAAAATTTAAATTTATTGGTCTGAAGTACTTGCCTATTCCCATTAATAAATTGTTCATTTTTAAAAAAATTCTACAAAACATATGTAACATTAATACATTAGTAAGATCTCTTTACAAATAGATCATGCTCTTGCCTGTTAAATCGCCCCTATGGTTATTAAACAGACATTGCCAGGAGATGTTTTATCAATTAGGATGGAGGATTTTACACATTTGAAAATCAGGCACTTGGTATTATAAGTAACACGTAGTTTGGGCTGCCTATGAGAAGTGTACCCTGTAATTGAAGAGTAGGATTGAATATGGTAATGTTTTCATTTTAATGGGGAAAATAAAAACAAGCAAGGCCCATTAAACCTTCTCTTAATTATTCTACTGAATCTTCAATTTATCTTTAATTTCTTTCCTTCTGATTGAAGTTAAGGTTTAAAAAACAATAATTCTAAAATAATTGCAGAGGATGTATGGGAAAAGTTAGAAATTCCTCACTTTACCAGTAAGTAGGATATTTCAGGCTATAAAATTCTTCTATGCTCTATACTTAAGTGCTGTACAACTATATAAAGAAACACTAATGTGGGTGATGGTGAGTATCTATCTGAAAAAAAAAAAAAACTTACAGAAAACCATCTTTCCTTAAGATTCCAACTTTCCAACTTTTATGATCTCTGAAGTAGTTTCCTGAAGATGCTCTCAACGTCTCTGCTTAATTAGTTATTTTTAATCAATTCTAACTGGAGTCAGAAAACTCTGACACCAGCCAAATCTGACTCCCCGTCTGCTTTGGTAAATAAAGTTTTTTTTTTAAACAGCCACACCTGGTCCATAAATCTTACCTATGAATGCTTTGGAAAAATTAAGTTAATTATTTTTATTATTGTAGGGTGGTAGTTTCTTAACATAATTATTGTAATGTTCTATTTAAGAGAGAGCGGTCATAAGAAATAAAGATGTAGATTTCTCGTATAAATATGAAAAACGGCCTTTTGGAAGTGTTATATATTCATGAAGGTTAACAATACCAGAATAGTCAATGAGAAAATGTACCTTAAAAAGAAAAGGAAAAAAAAATAAAAGCAAATATGTTGAATTAGACAAGATAGAAAATAAAAATAATGTAATGACAGTTATCTTCCTTAAAAATGTTTATTTAATTTTTGTTTAGATGTAGTTTTTAGCATAATTCTCCCTTTAAAAAAAGGTTTTCATTCAATTCTATCTACAAATCAAATCTGTTTCCATTCAATACAAAGCTCACCATATCACCTGAGACCACATTCATTTTATAATGTTCAACTCTAAACACTGCAGGCCCCACTTCCCTCGTTCATGCCCTTCTATTACACTTTTTGAGTGGAATTCAATCAGATCAACGCATAACAATGGTAATAATCCAAACTAATCGATTTAATTTAATAACATTTGTCTCATTTATTTTGATGAGTGAAATACTTTTTCTAAATTGAATTGAAGTCAATTCAACCCAGATCAGAAGTCAGGCCAGTCCTGACTCTTTGTTAAATTAACTGTCATTTTCAGAAATTTAAATAGGAAATGAAATACATTTTTCTAAAATCAAAATATGTCAAATCAGTTTTTCTTTCACTTTTGTCCTTTAACAATCTAGTTATTTATAAAATTGATAGAAAAAAAAATGATAGGACTCTATACATTCTATTGTATACCTTACTTTTGTTAATATTTTGCTGCAAGGATTTCTATGAGAACACAAAAAAGTCTCTCATTATTTTAATTGGGTATGAAGTATAGGTATCTGATAATTAATGTGCACATCCCCTATCAATGAGCATCTTAAAGTTTGTTATTAATCTGTGCCAAAATGAATAACATTTATTCTGTGTAGTTCCACACATATATGAATATTTAGGATTAACTTTTTATTAATATAACTGAATAGTTAAATGTTATATGTAGCAGTAATTTTGAGAATTACCTTCATTTCTTTTTTAGAGATTTATCCTAATTTATACTTCTAACCATGTATGAGAACACTTTTTTAAATCTTGTCAACATAATATAAATAATAGTTTAAAACTAATTCTTGATTTAATTTTAATGCTTATATTTTCCATTTTTAAATGTCTATAATCTTTTCTATCTCTTATTGAACTTTTATTTAATTCTGAAATAATTAGTGGGTATTATTTATATACTAATGATATTTTCTTTTGGTCTGAGATATAAATTGCAAATATTTCCCTATGATTTTTAGTATGCTTTTGGGTTTGTGTGTGGTGACATATTACAATATATAATTTTATTGAATTTATATATAGCAAAAGTTAGTGTTTTTGCATGTATCAACATATTCATTTTAATTGCTCTAGGATATTTGTATGAAATATATTTTTAAAATTTATACATCTAAATTTTTAAGAATATATGAACATTTTTATTTTGAAACTAATATAAATAATGCTACTCAGGGATACTTGGAAGGAGGGAATGGGGAAATTGCTCCCGCTGAGGGATATGTACCTGATGTTGGGAACCACTGCTCTAGATCATTTCTGTCCCCCAAACTTCCAGTGTTATAGCTGAGACCCCAGATATTATAAGGCAGAAACCACCCACCCACACTGTGCACTTCAAATTACTGATCCACAGATACCAACTGGTAATAAATATTGTTTAAGCCACTAATTTGGAGGAAAATTGTTATGTAACAATAGATAATGAAAAAATGTATATGGATTTATTTTTTTAAGTATGTCATGAGCTTCTGTTCCTTAATTTATCATCTAATACCCTGCCAATTTGAAAGTAAGAGAGTAATTTAACCTCAAGCATCTTGAGGTTGTTTTGCAATTCTTCATATGCATTTTGCCCAAGTCCACATACCAGAGATCACCAATGAAGAATTACACTCTATAAGCAATATTTGGAGAAATATATATCCATTTTATTTAGCAAAACAGATATGGATGATTCATGGTTTAACTATATAACACATAAATGTCTTAAAGCGTATCTGTTGGAAAATTATAGACCACAAATATGCAAATATATACATGCTGTAGGGCTATGCAGACAATCCTCAACATATTAAACAGATAATGATTTATAATTAAGAGTTAAAAAGTCAGCAACTCAAAATCAAAGCCATGTCAAGATATTACCAATAATGCATTACTAAGAAATCATTTTTGTGTAACACATAATCACCAGCCATCTGTGTAAATATGTGCTAATTTATGAAGTTTCTGTACTAGAGCCTCCAGACCTCCAATAATATATGTGTAATTTAGGAATAATAAATTTTAGTGGGTTTGGATAATTTACTTAGTCAATAATTACTAAAAAAAAAATCCTTAGCTATGTGCAAAAATAACAATCTATTTAATTCTCTGTCATTCGTCAATTGAAAAAGCAATTTGATATTGAAAGGTCTTTGTGACTAATCAATGAGAATTCTCAGAGCCCGCATGCACCAGGGACTTAGAAATGAGAGATTATATCTGGTCTGGAAAAGGAAAATACTCTCCATTCTTCGATTATCTTCTCCTTTTTCCATCTTTTTCTCCTAAACACCATCTACCACCAAATGCATATTCTGCCACTTAGTAAATGAATATGTTACAGAAAAGCCTCATAATTCTTTGTGATGAGTCTGTGGAGGAAAAGAAGCTTCTGTGTCCTGTGGGTGGGAATGGAAATTGGTGTGGCCACTATGGAAAACAGTATGGCGTTTATTAAAAAACTAGAGGCCCAGTGCATGAAATTAGTGCGAAAGTAGGCCTTATCTGCTCTGACTGCCTTCACTGGCTTCCCTCTGGCACCCAGGATCCAGGCTTTCCTCTGGCTGCAGGCAGGCAGCCGAGACCTGGACTTCCCTCACCGCCCTGTTTTGTTGGGAAGGTCACCCAAGAGGACATCTGGTCTAAGTAGCATATTATGCTTTTAATATTATTGATTTAAAAGAGAACTTCTATATGATCCAGCAATTTTACTACTGAGTATTCATCTGAAAAAAATGAAAACACAACTTGCAAAGATATATGCACCTCAATGTTCATTGCAGCATTATTTATACACTAGAGGCCCAGTGCACAAACTCCTGTGCCAGTGCAGTCCCTCAGCCTGGCTGTGCCCTCTTGTAATCTGGGACCCCTCCTAGTAGTCTGACATACCCAGAGGGATGTAGCGGTGCTCAAAGTGGCAAGTGCCCGGGGAGAAAGCCGAGCCTGGACCAGGTACTGTGCTGTGCCCACTCATCCTGGCCCAGCTGTGCCTGCTGCCAGCTCTGCTGTGACTGCTGTCACTGCCCCTCTGTAGCACTGCTGTAGAGGTGGGAGAGGCTCACGCCTCCAAAGCTACACTTGCCACCCGTGAGTCTGGCGTCTGACACTCATTGATCAGCTGAGTGGCACTCCCCCTGTGGGAGTGCACTGACCACCAGGGGCAGTCCTGCATTGAGTGTCTGTCCTCTGGTGGTCAGTGCGCATCATAGCAACCAGTTGACCGGTCGTTCGGTTGCTTAGGCTTTTACGTAGAGAGATAACAAAATACTACTCAGCCACCAACAGAATAAAATCCCGCCATTTAAAATGCCTCCAGAAATCTGACCCTGAGCCTTGGATCAAAGTCTGATTCAGAGGTTCCTTTTATTTCCTCCCACAGTGTGTTGTTCCATTGTCATTATCGCGTCACATTTTCTGCACTTCATTTTTGACTGATCTTGCTTAATAGACTAAATATCCATTGAGGGATGATAACCTGTATTATTTAATATGGTGTCCGAGGAGTCTAACCTGATGCCTGCCACTCAATAGGTATGTAAAATAGAATCACCTGTTCGATAAAATAGCTGTTGGTTTATATATAAATTGAGAGAGCTTTGGGTTCTCTGGAGTAAGTGCCATGATGATAAAGTCAGGCTGGCAAAGAACACTTCCTCTGATTTCTGTGCTCAGAATTATAAGTTGGGTTAAAGTTGAGTTTATAGAGAAGATGTTAGCAAAACATTATTTTCCCCTTTCAGGTATGAATCATACTTGCATTTTTTTAAGCATTTGGTTAGATATCTTGTTTTTGCTCTGAGTCTCTCATCTGGAACTTGGAGATAATCATAATCATTGTACCATGGGATCATGTTGAGTATCGAATGAGTTAAAATACAAAAAAAAAGAGCTTAGACATTATCAAACATTGTGGTTTTTTGGGAAGTGAATCAAATAATGCTAGTTATTATTGAGGCTCATTAGATGATGATTCTTTTAAAAAAAATATGTTTTATTGACTTTTTACAGAGATGAAGGGAGAGGAATAGAGGGTTAGAAACATCGATGAAAGAGAGACATCGATCAGATACCTCCTGCATGCCCCCCACTAGGGATATGCCCACAACCAAGGTACATGCCCTTGACCAGAATTGAACCTGGGATTTTTCAGTCTGCAGGCCAATGCTCTATCCATTGAGCCAGACCAGTTTTGGCAAGATGATGATTCTTAACACAATATTTGTTGGTGTGCATCCTTGTGAGAAATTCCACTGAACCAAGCTGTTATTTCTGATTAAAAAATACACAACAGTGCTATTATTACCTTCATGCATAATAATTCTACAAATAAATTAGTTAGGACCTATAATTAAGAAGCAAACTTGCTTTATAAACACTAGGGCATATATTTGTATACAGCTGCATAGATAGAGCAGGTACACCATAAAACAGAGGTCTTAAAATTGTTTTTTTCCTTTGTCTGATTTATAAGAAATCAGATTGCCCTAATCTCTCTTAGTGTCCCTCTCTATGTGCAGGTATCAGCATGTTCTGCACACATGTGTACAAGATAGGGAACATACATGTGGATCATCAGGTCCAAGGGAGAAGGTCTCCATTTCTATGTGACATAAAATGGTTTTTATATTACATTTCTTTTGCCCAAGTCCTTCATTTATTTTTTTAAACATTTTTAAACTTTATTGTGCTATAATCAACAAGTACACTTGAACATATCCGAAGTGTAGAATGTGTGATTTGATGTGTATACTTTGATGGTGGTGGCAAAATCACTAAAGGTTAATTCTCTTAGCAAATTTCAAGTATAAACCACCGTATTATTAACTATAGCCACCAGCTGTACATTAGATCCCTGGAATTTATTTGTCTTATGAGTGAAGGCGGGTACCCTTTCACCAGCATTTCCCTATATCCCCCAAATCACAGCCCCTGGTTCCCACTATTCTGCTTTCTGTTCTGTTGGTTTCAGTAACTAGTTTTAATATCTATAAAAATATTTTCATAAAAATTAGAAGCCAACATCCTTAATTTATTTCACATGTTCTGCTTCCAGAAGAGTCTTATGTAAGCTTTTTCATTAAAGAAAATTTACTAGATAAAAGGAAACCTGTTTGCTATTTGAGTGTTGGATTGAGCTTGAACTAATATTAACATACGGAAACTCTCACATACACTGTACAACGTTACATCCCTTCAGCTGACTAAGCCTAAATTTAACTGTATTACCTTTCCTTCTTTATTATGTGTATCTTTTAGTAAAACATTTCCTTATAACCTACTAGACATATACAAAAGAAAAAGCAATGTTATGGCTCATAGATGGAATTGTCTTTTGCTATCATAAGGTTACTTGCTTTTTATCATGGTAGACATTTCCAATCTGACTTTTCTGTGTACTTTATTAATGTATGAAAGACTCACTGTGAAGAATCATCCCAGTAGGAAGTCCACAAGTTGGAATTTCATTGAGTCTATAGTTGAAAGGAATTAATACTGGTCATGTGACCGAATGAAAAACAAAACAAAGCAAAACAAAAGCATTTGACTGCATTAGGTTTTCCATTCTGTTTGGATTTGGGGAAAGAAATCTTGAAATCAATATTAACACTGAGGAGTTGAAGCCAAGTTGTTTTCATTATATATAGCCAAAAGAACCAATCAACAGAGTACATGTAGATAGAGCATCATTCATGTTGACTGGAAGTATGACATCTATTAGATGGGACTCTGTTTCAAGGTCATTACAAAGTGAGGAGCAGTCCAACCAAAACTCCTTTGACAATGACTCCTTAGTTGAAGACTGCTCATGTCCATGTATAAAAATATGAGTTTGGCCAGAGGATGCTAAACACCCACCAGAAAGCTAACATTTATTATCATCATCCAGGATATATGACCCAGCTTCCTGTCAGTCTAAACTGGATCAGGTACTGAGAAAGGACAGGAGAAGAATGTGGTCAGTAGCCCTTTGGGAGATTAACACAATCAGCCATATCCAGTTTGGCTCAATGGATAGAGTGTTGGCTTACCACTGAAGGGTCCTGGGTTTGATTCCATCAAGGGTTGCAGGTTCGATCCCCAGTAGGGGGTATGCAGGAGGCAGCCAATCAGTGATTCTCTTTTATCATTGATGTTTCAATTTCTCTCTCCTTCTCTCTTCCTTTCTCTGAAATCAATAAAAGTATATATTAAAAACACACACAATCAAATCACATATCTTTGATTTGTGGGGACATCTTTAAGTTCTATGAAACAACAACTGAACACTAGAATAAGGAAGATCAATAATATAAAGAATAAGAAATAGCCGAAACTGGTTTGGCTCAGTGGATAGAGCATCGGCCTGTAGACTGAAAGGTCCCGGGTTCGATTCTGGCAAGGGCATGTATCTTGGTTGTTGCCGTCACATCCCCAGTGGAGGCATGCAGGAGGGAGCTGATCGATGTCTCTCTCTCTCATCGATATTTCTAACTCTCTATCCTTCTCCCTTCCTCTCTGTAAAAAAAAAAAAAAAACAATAAAATATATTTTTAATAAAAGAATAAGGAATAAAGACAGCTCAGCAGAAAAAAAATGAGATTATTTTATGTAAAACAAAACATCACACACACAAATTTTTAAAATGTTACCAACTTCGCTCATTTTATAATCAAAGGTTCCATCACTTCTCTTAACAGGAACCATGTACAAATAATTTAAGTGTAGATAAGAGTTGAATTAGCATGCATATTTAAGTGTACCCAATGTGAATTATAATTATAACTTTAATAGTATTTTGTCCTCAAACTTGGAATGATTTTCTCATCTTTACTTACTGGAATGAATGTAATACTATCTGATATGATATTTTATCCTATTATATTTCTTTGAAACATTTCTTGGGCAGTTGTGTAGATTCTGATTTCCCCCTTCTCTCACACTGCTAATTACTCCCAGAAGTTAGTCAGACATCTTGGCAAATGACTCTTCACTTTTTGATAGCAGGCTATCCATCTCTGCAGAGAATTATTACTTGGGCTGACTCGTCATTAATCATTATTCATTTATACTGTACTCTCTCCAGCTCTTCAGAACAACTTCATAAAAATATCAATAATTAAAACTCAGGCGGCATGTGGAGCCACATTCCCTTTTGGCTGAGGTTCAATGTGTATTACCAGCCTGCAAGGTGTATTTTTAGATTTTTTTTTTCATCCGAGGAGATTTTAACACAAACTCAAACAGCTTCTGGGTCCACTTATCAGTGTTTTCCCACCAAAGTATCCTGAGGACCAAGAGCAGGGAGAACGGATCTCTTAGCTCCGTGTGACACGCCGTTATCCCTAGAGTACAGTGTGAAGCTTGCAGTCTCCTTCCATCCATCACTGTCCCTCTGCCGGCTGTGGGAGGACCATAAAGGGCTAGAGAGGCAGCGGTAGGAAGGACGGCGCTGGATAACAGAGGAAAACATACTGTTCTCTTTATGTTTGTTAATAGGGCATGACAATGGTTCCCAAATTGCCCGGAAGCCATTGTGCCTGGCTACTCTGGAGTGTGACAGCTGATGCGCTGAAGGACATAGTTACTCCACGAATGCAAGCAAAGCATTTCCCTCCACCCATATGCTCAGAGCTCTCGTGGGCTTGGGAAAGCTTTATCTGCTTTTTCTTTTCTTTCTTTTTTTTTTTTTTTGATCTTTAGGTAGGCAAATAAAATGGCTTAATTGACCCCTTCTTATTTAAAGTAGGTCAGTAGATGGATTATTTCATTTGGATTGAGAAGAGATTATGTTTTAGAAGCTATGAAATGATGCAAAATGAGGAGTTTGTTCCGAGTAATAAAAGGAAACATGAATGAATAGTAATCAAAACATGTTAGAGTTAATATAACTTTATAGATGTTTGTGTATCCTAAGCCCTTGTCAAAGTTCCTCATTTATGTAATTGTCAAAACACCAATAAATGATACTTTATTTCCTATTTTATAGGTTAGACAGGAAGACTTGCTGAGACTAAGTAATTCATTCTAAGGGACAGGTGTAAACATTAGCATACAAAGGATAAAACCTGGTAAATAGTGTGGGTGAGGAGAGGAGCAATCACATACTTTCTCTCAGGCCTTATGTGTAAGGTAGTTGCGACAATAGTTACTATGAGTTGACAATTTACTGGGGACCAAAATTGTGCCATGTTCCCTGCAGGTGTCATTTCATTGAATCTTTACTTCAATCCCTCTTAGGAAGAAATCATTGTCTCCATTTACAAGTAAGAAATTCTGGTCCTTTTGAATTACCAAAGAACAAATATCCTAGAAATGGGTTATTAAAGTGGCTGAACCAAGATCCTAAGTACATATTTTGCTTCTATGATGGTGGCACTAATAAATTATCACAATTTTTAAACAAAAAAAAACAGTTATAGTTATTATGTGATTGATAATAAGTATTTTGGCCTTAATTAGGAAACTAACATACCATACCATACCATAACATAACATATAATTATAAGAATATGATAGTAAGGGAAATTTTATGCAGTGAATTAAATAAGCTATAGGTATAGACACATTCTATCCTAGGAAAAAGGGATTCTTGCTATAGCTATCCAAAAATTAAAGTGTATGTATTTTTCTCTTATTGGTTGCTTAATACAGTTTCAGGAATTGTGGACATAAAAAGTTGCAAATGGTAACACTGTAAATTGTATAGGAAAGGAATTCTCATATATATCTGATGAAAATGAAAACTGGTACAAATATTGTAAATTAGTGATAGGTGCTAAAATATAATATAGAAACATCTTTCATTGTCACAAGAAAAGAAGTTGCTTAATAGACATACAGTGGTACCTCGAGATACGAGTTTAATTCATTCCATAACTTTGAGGCGTGGGAAACTATGAGACACTTGAGTCATGGTAAACTGGTGGGTCTTGTGCAGCCTGCCAATCCTCACAATTACTCCTATCTCAAATGTTGCTCGTACTTCAAAGCAAAAATCACTCGCTCAAGGGCTCGTATCTCAAAAATCTCATATGTTAGGGCACTCGTATCTCGAGGTACCACTATATGTACAAATATATGAAAATATGTATTAAAACTAAAAAGTTACCATCCCATGGCTTTGTCATAGCCAGTTTTCTCTGGCGGTTGGCTAGCCTATCGGATTCAGTTAGTCAACCAAACATCAATCAAGGTGTTACTTTGAAGATATTTTGTAGATGTGATCAAAGTCTATAAATGCTTTACTTTATTATGTGAGGGGTATTATTGATTATCCTGAACCTGATTCAATTAAGTAACAGCTGTTAAGAGCAGGACTTAAGCTTTTATGAGGTAGAAGAAATTCTACCTGCTGACAGCAGCTTTAGTTCATGCCTGAGATTTCCAACCTACTTTTTTTTAAAATATATATTTTATTGATTTTTTACAGAGAGGAAGGGAGAGAGATAGAAAGTCAGAAACATCGATGAGAAAGAGACATCGATCAGCCGCCTCCTGCACACCCCACAGTGGAGATGTGCCCGCAAGCAAGGTGTACATGCCCCCAACCGGAATTGAACCTGGGACCTTTCAGTCGACAAGCTGACACTCTATCCACTGAGCCAAACCGGTCTCAGCTCCAACCTACTCTTCCTGACCATTTGCCCTTGGGTTTCAGACTTGCCTTGCCAGCTCCCATAGTCCTATAACCCAATTCCTTGCAAAATCTTCTAATAAACATCTATAACTTTTGTTCTCTCTGAATATTGACTGATTCTGGGTTGTTATGGAAGTACTAGGCTAACTATAAAATAAAGTAAGTTAAAGTTGTAAAATATCGTAACATACTATTTATAATTATGAGAATATCTTCCAAATATTGCTAAGAAAAGTCTATAAAAGCATCTGAGCAATTTGTTACAACCATATTATATATGTAGATCTATATGCATCCATGTATATAAATAATGACTATAATCAGAAACCAAAATATTGAGTTTAACTTTATCATTTGTCATTGTTATTATCTTTCTTACTTGTCTTTTTTTTTCTCCTGAATTCCTAGCAGTATAAACTATGTATGACTTTTATTTTTAATTGCTAAATAAAGTTTCATATAATAATAGACAATGATATTCATTGAGTCACTCAGTTTTCCTTAAAATAGTTTAACCACATCTTCATGGATTTGGAAAATGGAATCAGTATTTTTGCAAAGCTTTAAATATTTACTTTGCAGTGCTTCTAGATGTCTTGAAATTTTCAAAATAACAGGGAGAAAAGTTAATATGAAAGAGTCACGGACATTTGTGTCACAGATTAAAACCACATAGGCATGGATATGTATTCCGACTTGAGTCTCTTCTAAGTATTTCATTTTGGATATATGTCTTAATTTACATAATATAAAGAATGTTCACCTATAATACAAGATTAGTTCAGGTATTTCATCTCATCTCTCAAGTTAAAGTTAAATAGGATGATATATATAACATATTCATCACTGCCTGCCACAAGTAATGCTTACAATACATTATTAGAGTTTTTAGCTTTCTAATTTAAATTGTACAATCTCATGAGCCCTTAGAGCAAATTCTAAACTAGCTATTTCAGTCACAGAGACTTTATATTACTTTTTCAAAATTAATTACATCAAAACCATGCAATATATGACCTAATATTGGTGAGGAAAAAAAACCCTCAAAGGAATCAGCTAAAAGTCCAGGTATGAGGCTTGCTCACCCATCATGTTAGCGAATAAAAAGGAAGAATAACCTAGGGGATCTAAATGAAATGATGTAGATCACAATCTCTCTTCCTGTCTGCTCCAGCCCCTAATACCCAAGCTCCTCTATCCTCCTACAAACAGAAAGCGGTGGGTGCACTAAGAGTGGGGGTGTCTGCTCGGCTCAGATAAGTGCTTCAAAGGTGGGGCATTTATCTCTACGAGCTGCCACTCTGGAGACAGAAAAATGACTTTGGTTATCTTTCCAAACCTAGTTTACTTATGACATTTTCTCCCTCTTTCTAAAGTCTTCAAGATAAAAGTACAAGGGAGACGCATCAATCCCTATTCTTCTGATCCAACCAAAGTCAGAAATTCGATACATCGAACATAGTGTGGACTTTACAGGTCAATGAAAGATGATAAATATCCTAGGTTGACCAAGTGGCCACAAACTCTTGGAGTAGATTTTTAAAGTAGGTTGCCACCTGGTTGTCAAAAATGTCTGTTGTGAATCTGTAAAATTAATTTTATCACATAAAGAAGAAAATAATAACAGGGGAAGGCATATAGTATGAAGGGGGATTTCAATTTTCTGACTATAGGGAGATCACCTAAAGATGAGATGCTATTTCTCTCTCTCTCTCTCTCTCTCTCTCTCTCTCTCTCTCTCTC